>PVIY010015312.1:27052-54425 GCA_004026745.1 Myrmecophaga tridactyla | reverse complement strand
TGAAGCTCAACCTCAAGTTCTTCTTCTTCCCCTCCTGTTTTACTTCCTAACATTTTCCTCCTTTTAATTTATATTTCAATAATAACAAGTTGATGGTAGATTCCCAATTATACTCTTCTAAGTGATGCTTCTTTGCCTTTATCCACCTAAAATGCCCTTTGTCTTCCTACCCTCTGCTTATGACATTTAATCCAATCTAAAGTTTAGTGACTTTCCAAGGCCAGGCATCTAGAAACAGGGGAAGCCTTGTCTGATGCAGCATAATTAGTAGTTGGATGCTGCTTGGTGGTATTGGGGATGCTAGAAAACAGGTGAACATTGCTAGCTTACATTCATGGAGAGTTAAATCTGTGCCAAGTAATGCTCTGGCTGTCTGTATTAACTCATTAACATCCTTATGAGGTAGGCTACGATATGATCTATTTTAAAGATGGATAAACTAAGCCACAGAAAAGTTAAGTTTGTATAGTTAGTGTTAGAACTGGGCATTGAACCCAGCCACTATTTTGAACTGCTGGCCCAAGGAAAGAAGACAGATACCTGCGAGAACAAGTCGGGATATAAACCATGATTTCTAGGTGCTGGATGAGTGGCGATGATAGGTCTTCCACTCTGTTTTCCCACTATCCTGAGCTGTCGACGTAGCAGCAGCACGGTGCTGTGGAGATCACGTGGCCTTGGGAGTCGCAGCAGGGCTTCAGTCTGCTTCTGTTCTTCTGTGTGCTCTTGGGCAAATTACCTAAATCTTAAAACTCAAGTTCCTCATCTCTCTAATGAGGATGACCATAAATATATCAAATAACTATTGTGTGGCCAATCAGATAGTTACACATAGTAGGCACTTAATGAACGTTTTCTTTTTTCACTCATGTTTCCTTTGATTCCAAAATGTTATTGGGATGTTTAATAATAAAGGTAAGACTAAATTACTGCTTTGGCCAATTTTAGGCCCCTTAAATCACCAAGATGGTTTCATATTTCAATCAAACTCAGGATTTAATTCCTTATTTTTCTAAGAAACATGTCCTAAGTGATGACTTTGTAATTCTGCAGCATTTAAGTTACTTCCACTGCTGTTAGTGAGGCAATGGCAGCATATCACAGGGCTCTGTTACATATGGCTGGTCTAGGTAGATGGTTTTACCTCCTCCCTTCCAAAGTCTCAATGAGAAGGCTTTTCTCCTATCACTCTCAGCTGCATCTATCTTCAAAGGAATACTGCTGAACGGGAACTGGAGGGACTAGGGCAGTGGAGACAGTTTTGTAGCAAAACTAAATGATTCAGGAACGTAAATCAGCTGAAATTTGTCTTACTCTGAGGGGTTACTTTTTGGTAAATGAGTCAGCTGCTAGGGACTCCACACCTGCGTTTATGGGTCTTTTGCTTTTCTTTACTTTTAGCTCCTTCTTTCTACTTTTATTCTGCTTTATTTCTTTTCCACAGCTTGTCTTGTAGCATACCCTTAAACGGTATCAGGGTTCTCTTAGGTGCACACTGGAGCCCAACACTGCTTTGGGAGCCCATGAGCAGAGGCACAAAGCAGAGTAATGAGTCCTTACGTAATGCTGCAGTATGTGCTGTTCCCAACAGCTCTGTTCCTTGCTAAGATAGTGTGGGGAGCAATTACTGCTACCAATATAAAATCTGACTGTCTTAATCATTCTTGGAAAAACAATTTCAGTATACTCATTAAAGCCAGAAGAGTTCCCCTTCTCCGAAGGGACTTTTGAAATGGGAACATTGAAGTTGAATTTGATCCTGGCACAGAAGCAGGAGTTCAGAGGGATGAGAATGCAAGAAAAGGGGTTTGTTTAGATTCTGTCACTGGGTATGAAAAAAACCCCACTTTGATCCAAGATTTTATGACCATTATGATGGAGATGGCCTCTTGAATATACAAAGATTTCCTGCCATGGGTGTAACAAAATGATAAAAATGAATAGCCTAGCTTTTTGAATATACACCAAAGTCAGACTGAATTTCTCTTGTGGTTATCTGTTGGGGACCATGGGGAACAAGACAAGGAGATTTTCTATTATGGGCCATCCTAGGGTAGAATCTGGGCAGGAAGTGCTTGTCCTCAATAATCAGATTAGTCTGGGGCAGTTTGAATGGTTTGCAGATCAGGGAAAAGAACAATAATGATGTTTCAATCTATCTCTCATCCCTACCCCACCCTTTTACTGCTAGTGGTGATACTCAGCCTTGGGTTCCAACCTTGGAGCTAGACCCATTAAGCAAAATGTGAGAAAAAAGCAGAGTGCTCTGTTCTAAATGAGGGCCAATTCTAGGCATAATGTGTTAATACTGCTGGAAATTTCTCTAACTCAGCCACTCTTGCACCATTGTCATATCTTAAAAAAAGGTCTGTGAGTGTGCATGTGCACACTTAAAAGTGATGTCACTTAGGATATATATGACAGGGAACACCTTGGCCTAGTAGAGTAGTATAGAGTGACCATTGCTGAGTAGGACACTGGGGAAGAGAGACTTCCTTTCCCTCCTACATCCTCCTCTACAATCGCACACACAGATACTGAAACAGACCTAGGGAGCTTCCACTGCTGGAAAAAAAGTAAGGTATACTTTGGGTAATTGCACCTAGCAAGTACAGTGTCAGTTGTCATGTGGCAGTTGCCAAGACACAACAAAGATTAGAAGATTTTGTGAATTTGGTGCATAGAGGAAGTTTTTTTTTTCCTATTCTTATGTTTCTTTCTTTCTTTGAGGAACTAGGACCAAGTTAGCTTCTTGGGGTCCATGGACTTAACTTTGGAGGGGGACTTCTAGGGGTTAGGAAAATGGCATTCCCATAAATAATTGGTTGGGACCATGGTGTAATTTGATTTGAACACTGAAAGGAGTATGGCCCCATCATGCATTCAATGCTGCTGAGGCATTGGTTTACATATACTGTTTCTTAATATAAGCAGAAGTTTTTAGGGCTGGAGAGACTTTAAAGTTGAAGAGGAATGAAAAGGTGTTAGGAAAGGAAATGAAGGTATTGTGCATGTATTGTGTACTGGATATATTGGTAAGCTTTGAAGATGTGTTAGTTCATTCTGTCCTTACAAGTGTTACGTAAGATATTTCACATTGGATCCCATTTGTAGATAAACAGTTAAGGATCAGAGAGGTTAAGTAATTTGCCTTAAGTAATATAATTACTAGAAAGAAAAACTGGGATTTGAATTTAGGGGCCCACTGACTTCACATTTAAAGCTGGGGACACAGAGATGAAAGAGATGAAGGGAGAAAGCTAGTTAGTGGCAAAGCAAAAAGCAAGGCTTAGATTCTATACCTCCCAATAAGAGCTCTTTCTAGTCCATTGTCTCCACCAAGACTCTTAAATGCCTAGAAAAACTGTAAATATTAAAGTGTGGAAGTGAAATAAAAAGGGAAAAAGATGAAGAAAATTGCACTTGCCACTAATAGTATCCAGGATTGTGACTCCTTTTCTTTTTCTGTATACAGAGTTGCATAATCTAAACAATGGAACCATTCATTCACAACTATAATGTCCCTGATAATGTTTCTATGCAGCCTTCATTTTCCCATGCATTGCCTCTATCACTTGCTAAGTATTATTAGATTTTACACACTATTTGATATGAAACTTTGTCCTTGATAAAATGATGCTATTTTAGATTCTCTTGAAAACTTGCAAGACTAGAAATAGATTTATTATATCATAGTTTCTTACCTTACTTCAAGAAATCCACATGAATAGACTGTAACTTTGCTTTTGAGACTGGAGTTCTGTTTTTTTTCTAAGAAGAAACATAGATAACAAAAAAGACAATGTCATTTTATCTTTCCATTTTTAACATATCCAAGCTTATATGAATAAAGAATGCTCCAAGATGAGAAAGATTTTAAATAATTTTTCATACATTCACTTATTCTTTTATTAATCATATTTTATCATCAACATCATCACTATAGGTAAAATCAGCTGGCCCTTTTGGTACTCGTAGGTCATGGAACTGTAAAAAATACATATAATGATAACATCTTTCTTGGTATTGTTACGAAGATTGTTGGAAAATGTTAAGCTTTCATTCATTCATCAAATAGTCATTGAAAACCAAGCATTATCCGAGCACAGTGCTAGGGTCTAAGGAGTATGGGTAGATAAATAAGTCCATGCATTGATGAACAATATATTGGAACAGAATGTGGTACATATTATAATTGTTCTGGAAACAAAAAGGAAGGATCTACTACTACTGCAGTTAGGAGGAGGCAGAAAGGTTTTTATGAAGAGCTGAGAGTTGATCAGGGCTTTTTTAGAAAGGGATGGAAGAGGCCAAATGCCCTACATGAACGAAAGCACAACTTCCGATAGACTCCAGGAAGGTGAGACAGGACAGCAGCATGTGGTGAGTGTAGTAGCTGTAATTGGTTTTGGGGCAGGATGGAACTAAATTGTGAGTGGTCTTATAAATGCAGGAGTCTAGATTTCATCTTGTAGGCTAAAAAGAAAGCCAACAAGCAGGTTGGAAGCAAGAAAGTGACACTATTTTAGGCTGTTATACTATAGCTACTCTCTTTGCAGTGTGTCTTTTGGATTCTGCAGATACTTCACACCTTGAGTTTAGAGTTCTCTTGAGAGAGGATTTTGTTAATCTGGTCATATCAAAACCTTAATCCTTATTGAGCAAGCTTTTCCTATCATACCTCACCAAAGCCACTAGACAACCTGTCTATTATCCTTCTATCTTGTGTCCATACTGGCCTGATCTGATGTGGCATCGTGCCAGGATCTCAGTTCCTTAAAACAACAGGGCAGGGCTTCAACAGAGATTATGAATATAGCAAGGATAGGGAATCTGGCCTGTTTCTGGAAACCAGGTTCTATTTGGCAAGCAGGGTTCTGATGTGCTGAGGAATCATTTATGCTGAATTGTGTGTATTAGGTCTTTGCATAGTTTTGAAATGTGTTATTAAAATTTGTAGACTTTTTCCTTGTTGCCATAGTTTTAAATTGGTTTATGAAACTTACTGTGCAAACACAGGTTTACAATGAATATATGGATACTTTACTTAAATATGCCTATGGTTAAGCTTATTAAGATGTCAATTTTTGGTGGTTCTAAGTGTATTGCTTGCTTTCTTACATAAAAATATTAAAAAAAAAAAAGAGCAGTAGGAACTCTTACAGGTATTGTTAAGGGCATTGTTGAAAATACCATCCATCCTATCACTCATGATCCTCATTTTTTGAAGCAATGGAAGAAATTTCCTCTAGAACTCAGAACCCCAAAAGACTCGCTGGTCTAGAATAATCAGTAAAATTTTTAAATTTTAATTTTAATTTGTGATCAAAGTTGTATATGCACTAAGTCTAGAGATTCACATTTCTGTAAGGCATGTTAAGAAGAGCAATCTGTGCCTGCCCCTCTACCATATCCCTATACCCAGAGGGAAACACGGACAGCACTTTCAACTGATGCTTTTGGTCATCGTGCTGGTTTGAGTCTGTTGTGTACCCCAGAAAAGCCAAGTTTGTTAATCCTCATTCAATTATGTTGGTTGGGATCTTTTTTATTGTTTCCATGGAGATGTGTCTCCACCCATTCAAGAAGGGGTTGCTTATTGGAGCCTTTGAAGAGGGAACCATTTTGGAAAAAGCTTTAGGGCCACCAGAACCCACAGAGCCAACAGAACAGAGAGAGTCCTAGGGAAGCCTTTGGAGAAGCCTGAGAGAAAGCTAGCAGATATTGCCATGTGCCTTTCTAGCTGACAGAGAAATCCCAAATGTCATCGGTCTTCTTGAACCAAGGTATCTTTCCTTAGATGCCTTAGTTTGGACATTTTTAGAGCCTTGCTTTAATTTGGACATTTTCATGGACTTAGAACTGTAAACTTTCAACTTAATAAATTTCCCTTTTAAAAAGTCATCCCATTTCAGGTATGTTGCATTCTGGCAGCTTTTACAAACTAAAACAGATTTTGCTATACCAGAGAAGTGGGGTGTTGTTGTGATTTGCAAACACCAAACATGTTGCAACATGTTTTTAAATTGATAAGTAGAAGTTTCTCGAAGAGTTGTGAGGAGCTTGATAGAGAAGGCATACAGTGCTTTGAAGAGACTGTTGGTAGAAAAGTGGACTTTCACAATACCTCTGATATGGCCTTTGGCAGAAATGAGGCATGTGTTGTTGCAAACAGGAAGAGAGGTGATCTTTTTTTTTTCATGGTCAGGCACCGGGAATCAAACTCGGGTCTCCGCATGGCAGGCAAGAACTCTGCCTGCTGAGCCACCTTGGCCCACCTAATCCTTGTTGTTAAGTGGCACAGAATCTTGAATAATTCTGTATTGCTGTTGGATGGAAGTTAGAATTTTGAAGTGACAACCTGGGATGTTAACTGGGGAAATTACCAAACTAAGTGTGGAAAATGCAGCTTGGCTACTCCTTGCAGCTTATAATAAAATGTGACAAGAAAGAGATAAACTGAGAACTGAACTCTTGGGTTCAAAGAAACCAGAAACTGATCGTCTGAAAAATTCTGAACTTCCAGAAAATGAGACCCCCAGAGAATATTGCCCCATGTAAAGATTTAAGCAAACAGGGAAGCAGTCAGCTATTAAAGGACAAGTGAGGATTTGAGATGGAGTTATCCAGAAAGGATTTGTGGAACGTTCTTTTGTCTGATGGCCATGATCCCAGTGTACTGCATAGAAAACCAACAAGAGTATTGTGGGATCTGTATAAAAGAACCACTGCCAGTCTGGACTAAAAGGGGCTGAAAAGGGACAAATTAGAGGACTCATAACTGCAGAGGCAGAACCTTGGAAGCTAAGGTCTCAAGACAAGGAACCTTGGGCCAGGAAAGTAGAAAGGATGAGTTTGCCCTGAAGTCAGAGGGTGAGCCTTCCACTTCCTTGCTCAGGAAGAGTTGTGCATGATGGAGCATGTTCCTTGGGGACTGGGGAGAGCTTGGCTGCTACCCCATTGTTCTGGAGGGGCTGAGCCTGTGCCCCAGAGATGGCAGAAGGCCCAGGTGCTGCCCCAAAGCTTGGAGAGGGTGTATCTGAGAAAAAGGTGGTCTCCCCAATGTCCCCCAAGGTTGCATTTGGAGAGAACCAGGCCACAGCATAGGCCCTTGGAAAGGGTGGGACTGCCACTTTCTAAAGCCCTGAAGATAAATGACTCTCAGACTTTAAAACCTAATGGAGTTTGCTCTGCAGGTTTCTAGAACTGTTTGGGTCCAGTGACCCCTGTGTCCTTCCAGTTTCTCCCTATGGAAATGGAAATATGTATTATATGACTGTGCCTCCTTTATATATTAGTAGCAGATAACTTGTTCTGAGTTTTACAAGTCCAGATCCAGAGGAAAGTTTTGCCTTAGGACAGACCATGCCTGTAGCTGACTTTGATGAGAGTTTGTACTGTTTCTGACTTTTTATTGTATTTGCATTGTTACTGAAATGATTTAAGGCTTTCTTATATTGTGATGGAATGAATGTATTTTGCATTTGGAAAGAACATGTCTTTTGGGGGTCAAAAGAGTGAAATGTGCTGGTTTGAAGCTATTATGTATCCCAGAAAAGCCATGTCCTTTAATCTTAATTCAATATTGCTGGGTGGGATCTTTTTGATTGTTGCCATGGAGATGTGACCCACCCAATTGTGGGTGGTAACTTTTGATTAAATGGTTACCATGGAGATGTGTCTCCACCTATTCAAGGTGAGGTTGCTTACTAGAGCCCTCTTAGAGAGAGCCATTTTGGAAAAAGCTTTAGAACCAACAGTCAATAGAATGAATGGAGCCCACACAGCCAAAGACTGCTAGAGATGAAGAAAATAAACACCTGGGGGAAGCCACTGAAGAAGCCCAGAGAGAAAGCTAACAGACGTCACCTTGTGCCTTTCCATCTAAGAGAGGAACCCTGAACCTCATTGGCCTTCTTGAGCCAGGGTATCTTTCTCTGGATGCCTTAGTTTGGACATTTTTATAGCCTTGCCTTAATTTAGACATTTTCACAGCTTTAGAACAGTAAACTTGCAACTTAATAAATTCTTCTTTGTAAAAGCCATTCTGTTTCTAGTATATTGCATTCTGGTAGATTTAGCAAACTAAAACAGTTACCATATCCTTAATTCTGGCACTTCTTAGTTTTTTAGTTTTAGGCACTATTCACTGATTTTCTGTGCTAGAAGTTGAAGTTTTAGTTCTTTCTTACAAACCTCTCTGCCATTGCCTTATACATGTCCAATTTAGTTGGACTATAATTTTGATTAGATCAATATTTGTTGTTTGCAGCATTAAGGCAAAGCAAATGTTTTTCACAGCTGAAATGATGGAATTCTTGCTTATATTCTACAGTATTTTCTCCTCTTAAGAGGTAATAAGTACTTTACTAATTTGTCTATTATTTATTTACTTATTATGGTCCTATTTTATGTACCAAATTAATACTTATACTCTCCCCCAGTTGAAACATTATAAATATTGAAACAATGTAATTACTGTTTCAATATTTTCAAGTAGATTACGTACTTTATTAATTTCTTTTTCTTGATTAAATCTTTCTCGAGGACTTTCTCACTTGCTCCGAACTGGACAAGTTGTTCTTATTGGCCTTCTATGAGCTCTTTTTCCTTTACCACAATCCTAGAGATTCCTCTCTACTGGCTCTCTTGTTCGAGCCTCTGTCTTGATTCTCAATTCTTTTTTTAGTTAGTAGCTTCTGAAAAAAGTTCCTGGGAGATAATTTTTTCAGGGAAACTTGAAAATCTTGAATTGTCTTTTAAATCCCCACTCTCATGCTTAATCGATAATTTTGCTCGATAGAGGATTTTAAGTTGTACTTCCTTTTCCCTTAAAATTGTTAAAACGTTTATCCACTGCTTTCTAGCTACCAAAGTTTCTGTTGAGAAGTATGATGCCATTTGTTTTTTTAAATCATTGTATGAATTCTGTTTTTTTTTTTTAATTTCCCTGGATACTTGTAAAATATTGTCTTTTGTCCTGCTGTTCTGAAGCTTCATAGTGATGTGCTGTCATATGGATTATTTTCATCCATCATATTGCATACTCCATAAGCCCTTTAAATCTGGAGACACATGCATTTTATTTTTGGGAAGTGTGATTGCATTGTTTCACTGCTGAGTTTCTCTTCTCGATTTTTGTTGCTCTCTGCAATGGGCTGAACAATGGCCTCCAAAGATATCAATCCTAATTCCTGTAACCTGTCAATGTTGTCATATTTACAAAAAGGGCCTTTGCAGATATGATTAAGTTAAAGATCTTGAGATGGGGAGATGATCCTGGAAGACTCAGGTGGGCCCTAAATGCCAACACAAAGGGGAGACAGGGTGAGATTTACACACACACACAGGAAAGCATTGTGAAGACAGAGGCAGCCATTGGAGTGATGCTGCCATCAGCCACCAGAATCTGGAAGAGACAAAGAATGGATTCTCCCCTAGAGCTTCCAGGGGAAGCACAGCCCTCCTGATACCTAGATTTTGGCTGGTGAAACTAATTTTGAACTTCCAGCCTCAAGAACTGAAAGTAAGTTTCTGTTATTTTAAGCCATCAAGTTTGTAGCAACTTGTTATAGCAGCCACAGGAAACTAATAAACCTTTCTGCATGGGATTCTTCCTCTTTTTTTTTTTTATTTTTTAATTTTATTTCTTTAAATACCAAAAACACCAAACAAATGCAAACATTCCTATTTTGATCATTCCTTTCTACATATATAATCAGTAATTCACAATATCATCACATAGTTGCATATTCATCATCATGGTCATTTCTTAGAACATTTGCATCTATTCAGAAAAAGAAATAAAACAAAAACAGAAAAAAAATTTATGCATACCATACCCCTTTACCCCTCCCTTTCATTGATCACTAGCATTTCAAACTAAATGTATTTTAACATTTGTTCCCCTTATTATTTATTTTTATCCTATATGTTGACAAGGTAGATAAAAGGAGCATCAGACACAAGATTTTCACAATCACACAGTCACACTGTGAAAGCTATATCATTATACAATCATCTTCAAGAAACATGTTACTGGAACACAGCTCTACATTTTCAGGCAGTTCCCTCCAGGCTCTCCATTACATCTGAATAACAAGGTGATATCTACTTAATGCATAAGAATAACCCCCAGGATAACCTCTCTTCTTATTTAGATTTGGCTACCTAGACTGGACCTCTGATTTGTAAGAATCTCTTCTTTCCTAGTTTCCATTTATTTATAAATTTACTTTACCCTTTGAGAGATTTTCTAAACATTCTGCTATCATAATTTTAAATTCCATGAACTTTTTTGTTTGTTCTCCAAATATGCTACTTTTGTTTTTCATTTCTCTAGAGAATATCTGTTCTTGTTTCAATACCATCTATTCTCATACATCTGAAGATGCAAACTATAATTTTCCCTAATTTTTTTTCTATATAGTCTCTATTCTCTCAAATGCTTTGTCATTTTTGTTTCTTTGTTTATATTTTTGAGTTTTTGTTTAGAGCTCTGTTGCCATGCTGAAAGAGTTCTCAGTGATCCTTGGATGTGGACACATTAGAATTCTGGGACACTAAAACCCTAACTTGAAGCTCTGTGCGTCTGTCTAGTTCTGTCCCCTGAACCCATCCCAATGGTGTGAGCTGCCTGGGCTCTTTTGAGAAAATTCCTAATACCAGCATACTTAGTTGTTTTTCCCCTGAGCTGGACAGATTTCCTAGAGAAGATTCCTAATCTTTTCTTGCTCAGCCCTTTGGGTATACAATCTTAGCTGCCAGTTTCCTGTGGTAGGGGAAGAATGGTGAGTGGATCACAATATTTAGTATATAAACTTTCAGTTGATGCCTTTCTTGTCAGTAGTGACCCATCTCTAAACTCTGCCTCGCAGCTCCCAGTCCAGAGGCTTTCCTTTTTATCGTCTCCAGAGATCAATCCTCCTGTTATCTGCTGGCATGGCGGTGGGGGGTGGGGGGGTGGAAGGGGAGGGTAAGAAGCAGTTGCCATGAAGAGGGCAGTTGGAATATGAAAGTATAATTTCCTAAATATACTTTGGCATAATTTTTCTGTTTTTGTCCCCATCTTTACTCACTTCCAGAGCTATCTAGTACTGTCATTTCCTATTTTGGGGGGACTTCTCCATGAAAATCTGGTTGCTTAGTGGCTTTCCTCACAGTTGCATTAAGTATCTTTGAAGGTTAAGCTGTCATTTTTCCATCTGCTTTCCAACATCCAAAATGCTGTTGCTTTTTTTGTATTTGTATGCTGTATGGCAGGGTCATATTTCATTATTTTTCCATGTGAGTATCCCATTATTGTTTGTTTTGCTTGTTTGTTTGTTTTTGGGGAAGTGCATGGACCAGGAATAGAACCGGGGTCTTCCTCATGGCAGGCAAGAAATCTACCACTGAACTACCCTTGCACCCCCCCCCACCAAAAATGCTGTTGCTTTTGTTTCCTCTCCTTGTAGACTTGTCATTTTATAGGGACAGGAAGAGAACGTTTGATCCACTGTCTTTAATCAGAAGTCATTGGTATTATTTCACTTTATAGACAATTAGAATCTTGTAATATCTTTTCTTTTTATGTTTGTAGCTGCAAAGTTTATAAAAATATTTATTTTTGTTGTGGTTCTTAATTATTAACATTTATTTTGCCTTGCATCCTTTTGAAAATGGAGGAAAATAGGTAGATTGCTAATTAGCAAGGAAGCAAGAAAGCAAGCAATAAAGTTACATTTAACCTTCATGTCATTGTGTCAGTAAGAACCAGTTCCCTTTTTTAAAATGAAAAAAAGATTAAATTTATGCTTCCTAATATTTATAAAGTATTTCCTGCTTTCTATTTTTGAAATAAGAATGAAAACGACACAGCTGGTAGAATTGAGCGACAATGCCCCTGTGATGTGTTGCTGTCATGTTCTCAAATATTTCCTTAAAATGTATTATTTTGCATTGCCATTGAAACTCATTGCTCTAATGTAGATGTGGCTATTCAGTCTGACTCACTATTAATTCATTGCATATGATGATCATTTTTTTATACTTGTTACCTCACTAGTGGTTTTTAACAAGATTGGTCTGTGAAATTTTTGAAACGGTGATGAAAAGATGTTTTCAAATGTTTTGCGGACTTTCTTAAGAAGCCTAATAAATGTCATTAAGCAAGTGTTTAAAATAAGCGTTAAAATGTGCGTGTCATATAGAACAATCTACAAAATAAAACAACTAATTTAAGAACTTAGTAATTAGTATCTATGTCATATTTCTTTAGCTCTTTCATTTTGATTCTAGCAAAAAAAATACGCTCAAGATTAATAAGAGGAGATATATATCAGCTTTAGGAGATTTTTCTATATTTTCAACTGATTCCAGCTATCACAGTAAAATCCACCCAATTCTAACTCCTTTTCTAGTAAGCCAAAAGTTCTAAGACCTAACTGTATCCTGAAATCCAATCTTATCTCCTAACACTAACCCTAATTCTGGTGTTAAATTTAGCCATAGTCTCATGCTAATCCTAAATCTAGTGAAAGCCTCTTGTCCTGAGATTAACAGGTAGCTCCATGCTAAACCTTATCTTAACCTTCCTTTAACAGTATCTTAAATACCAGCATCAACCCAAAACTTGAAAAGCAAATAAGTTTACACTCACATGCAAACAGATTGGTAGTATTTGCTTAGGATAATTTTGTTGAGAAAGATTCTAAGGATCAGTAGGAAAGAGTTCCAAGATCAAATAGCAATGTTGGAACGAATGTATGAAGAGGAAATGGCAGCATGGATGTGAAGGATTTTCCATTCCTGTCCTAATCTTCACCCCTGGTCTGGCCTTACCTCCCTGAAGATAAGAATTGCTAGCAGATCGTAAATGACAGAAGAAACAGCATTCTCTGCTTAGCTCTCAATTATAATCAAGATTTGGAGGCTTGAGTTCCTTACTAAGGACTGAATTTTCTTCCCAAAGGGATCTTCCAGAGGCATCCTTAAGGGAGGAAGATAGACAAGTATCAAGTATTACAACTTCATTTGTAATGATTCAATCCTTCTTTATCGAGGAAAAGATAGAGATAAAGATTTGGGATTTAATTTCTCAAAGATCCATTCTAATTTTAACATGACTAATTTCCAAAGAGATGACCCAGAAATTGTCCCATTGCCAGAGGAATAAATATTCTCATTTTACATCTCTGGAGATTTTTATTTAATACATCAACTGTGTTTAATCTCTGCCAGTAGTTAATTTGACACAATCGATGAGCTAGTTCATAGGTTAAAAGCCTCTTTTGCTTAGTGCAATCAGTTTTTCTAAACAGACGGCATAATCTTCTGAGGTGTTACAACAATGGTTGTAAACATTATTTTAAAAATTGATTTTATTGAAGAATTTGAGCATAGACAAAAGTAGAAAAATGAACTTTCAGATGCATTCAGCCAGCTTCAGTAATTAGCAATTCATGGATAATCTTGTCTTATCAATTACTTACCTGCCTTGTATTTTTTACTCAAATTTCAGAATCATTATGTTATCTAAATATGTAACTTAGTATTACTTTTCATTTTTCAAATAACTTTATTGAGATAATTTAACACAATAAAATTCATTCAAGGTGTACGCTATAGTGTGTTTTAGTATCCACAGAATTGTGTAAGAATCACCACAGTCTAATTTTAGAACATTTTCATCACCCCCAAAGTAAATCTCATAGTCATAAGCAACCAGTCTGCAGTCTTCCTCTAACCCTAGCCCTAGAAAGTCACTAATCTAATTACTGTTTGTATAGATTTGCCTATTCTGGCCATTTAATATAAATGGAATTGTACTATATTTGGTCTTTTGTGATGGCTTCTTTCACTTAGTATAATTTTTTTTTTTTTGAGATTCGTCTATATTTTAGCACATATCAGTTCTTTACTTTTTTTTATTTCCAAATATATCCTTTGTTATGGATATACCACATTGTCAGATTATCAGCTGATGGGCATTTAGGTTGTTTGGGGTTATTATGAATAACGTTATGAACATGCCTGCACAAATGTTTGAGTGTGCATCTGTTCTCATTTCTCCTGAGCATATAACTAGGAATGGAATTAATGAATCATAATGTAATGCTATGTTTAACGTTTTGAGGAACTGCCAAACTGTTTTCCAAAGTGGATGCACCATTTTACTTTTTTTCACTTTCCCACTAGCAATGCATGAAGGTTCCAATTTCCTTACAGCCTCACATGTTATTGTTTGTCTTTTTTTAAAACAAAATTATTTTTGCTATTCTATTTGGTATAAAGTGGAATCTCATCATGGTTTTTATTTTCATTTCCTAATGACTAATGACCTTGAGCATCTTTTCAGAGGATCCTTGGTTATCTGTTTACCTTGTTTGGGGACATGTCTATTCAGATTTTTGTCCATTTCTACATTTGATTATTTGTTTTTTTATTATCGTGTTGTTTATATAAACTGGATACAAGACCCTTATCTAATATGATTTGCAAATATTTTCTCCTAATTTGGGTTTTTTTTTGTTTTTTTTTTGCATGGGCAGGCACCGGGAATTGAACCCGGGTCTCCGGCATGGCAGGCAAGAACTCTGCCACTGCGCCACCATCGCCCGCTCCTGGGGTGTGTTTTTTGTTTACTTTCTTTGTGGTATTGTTTGTAGCACAAAAGTTTTTAACTTTTGTGAAGTTAAAAGTCTGATCTGGTCAGGCACATCACTCTGTTTATGCACACAGCCTTCTAGATACCCAGGAATATATTGGAGGTTTTCAGAGTCCCTTGTGGACTTCTCATTCCCCAGATCTTCTTTTCAAATTTGTGGTGAAGCTCTGGTTTGCTCCAACCGATATTACAGCCTCAGGCACCTGTGATATTAAACAACTGCCACTGGGGATAGGGCTTTTCCTACAGAAAATGCCCTGAGCCAGATCCAATAATGACAGTGCTCTGTGAATGGTACTTTTCCAGGTTGTTGAGGAACCAGTCAAGTGCTCCGGACGTGGCACTTTTTGAGGCGCTCCAAATCCCTTCTTCTTCCTTCAGGAGCTTTATACTGCTAGTTTTTATAGCTATTGTTGTTTACATATTACTGTATGCTGCTGGTTTTCAGGGCTGCCACGTGGCTGGGTTGAAGAGAAAGGAGTAGGTTATGTTTAAATGCCGCCAACCACACTTTTGTTACTCAGTTTCAGCTGTTTTTCTTGAGTAAATGCTTGTAAGGGTGTTGCAAGCTTTTGATTAATTTTCAGAGTTTTTAAAGTTTATTTTGACAACTTTTGCCTGTTTCCCCTGCATTTATGGGGGAATATATATACATGAAGTCTTCATTCTGCAATCTGGAAGTCATCAACTCAACTTTTGAAATATAGCCCCACACCATTCCCACTCTGGCAACAATATTAAAAATATCTCTAACATTGCCAAATATCTATTCAATGTTAACATTTCCTCAGTAAACTTACATTTTTATTTTCATATTTTTTGTTCGAATCAAGATCCAAAGAAGACCCATATTTAAGATTACTTGATATACTGTTTATACCCCTTTAAATATAAACGTTCCTCCCATAACTTATGTATTTTTTTTTATGTTTTATTGAAAAAAATAAGCTACTTTTCTCATAGAATTTCCCATTTTCAGGATTTTGCATATGCTATCCCCAGGGTGTCAGTAAACATGTTCCTCTATCCTAAACGTTTTCTGCAAATTGTTAGTTATATGTGGAGATGGATGAGATAATGAGGCATGGTACTTTCAGCAAGATGCACATAATGTCTATTGGAATTTTCATTTTTTCCGGTGAAGTATGTATTACATAAAATTAAGTGCACAAAGCTTAAATGTACAAACTTGGTGAAATGTGAGAGATGAACCTGTTTGTATGATCATCACACAAATTAAGATATAGAATATTTCCAGCACCCAGAAGGTCTCTCTTAGGCCCACTCCTCACTAGAACCCTCCACCCTCAAAAGTAATCACTTTTCTGATCTCAGTCATCATATACTAGATTTGTTTAATTTTAGAATTTGTTAGCACCAATCTATTGCTTTTGCTGTTACTCCTAGGTCTTGGCTGTTTCTCTTAGTGTGTGGTCCTTATTCCTAGGACCTTATTCCTAGGCCTTACTGAACTGTTTATCTAGGCTCCTTCATTTTGTCAGAGCTTGAACCACAACCCTTATCTCCCTTGGAGCTGCTGAAATCTTTGCACACTCTTCAGAATCAGTGTGCTATTTTGTTTGGGCCTTTGGAATCTCATCCTGCATATGTGCAGTTGAGGAGTCAGCCAATAATTGAGGGGAAGTTTTGGCCCCATCCCTGTATTTTGCTCCTTTAAAATTTAGGGGTTTTGTCTTTGAGATTCCTCACCCATTGACAATCTGAAGTGCCAACTTCTGTCTTTTCAGCCCATTAATTCTAAGCCCCTGGGCTCTACACTGTGATTTGTAGATTGCCCTTAGGGTATACAAACTGGAGTGGATGAGGGGTCTACCCTGGCGAACTCATATTCACCCTTTAAGTCTCAGCCTGTGTGTCAAGCTGCAAAAATGTGTTTTCTCTTCTGCTTATCTTGAGGGCTGAGTGCATAGCTCTCCCATAACATCCCTTATCCTCATCTCTGTCATTAAGCGTAATGTTCTTGAAGGCAGGCATCAGTCTCACTTATGTCTGTATTTCCTGAGTTTAAGGTAATACATGGCCAAAGCCTTCACTAAAATGTTTATTGAATTAAATTGATCCTTAGCTGTAAAACACATTGTTATAGAAAATCAACTTCAGTTACTATGGTGACATTGCTGGCCTAGAACATATAAAATGAAGGCACATTTTTGGTCATTAGAAAAAACAAACTTGTAAATATATACCCTAAGTAGCTATCTTGTCACATTTCTCACTGCTTTAAAGAGATGATTGCTTTAACAGTAGAAGTCAACATAATGGAGAAATGTTCCACCCTTTGGATTCCATTTGCACTTTGATAGTTGAAGGTAAACCACTGGAAAAAATGGTGGTAATGATAATAAAATCATTGAGCCTAAAATGACATGGGCGTATGATTGTAAAAGCCACAGGGCCTTTTTCTCCAATGATACAAGTTAACAAAAGATTCTCTTATATGCTGCACACTTAACCTTAATGTTTTTAAAAGTTTATCTAAGGAAACTATCATGATGATTGAAATGTAAAGGTTTTAAAAGAAGGAAAAGGCAACTTTTAATAATTAATATAATTTTACATACTATATACATTGTCCCCTGACTTTGAAATTGTAGCACATTTTACACATCATTATGCAGTGGTACAGGATCAGAGAATGCTTTAAAAATAAGCATATCTTCTCACTGTTTACATTTTTATTCCTTTTATGTACTACTGTGGGATATAAAAGTGCATTGCAGTCCCTTTATAGCTATATGAATGCTGTGGGTTAAATTGTCTAAATATGTATGTCTCAACTACTTGATTATATATGCTATTTATTTCTGTAGACTATAGAAGATAAATATTAACAAAATGTTTTATTATAGACAACTTCATTTTTATTCAATCTGAGATAAATAATTCCAAGAAAATATTTTTCACTAATGATTTAAATAGGAAATCATCTTTTAAAGAAGTTTTAAATTATACGATAAACCTCTATCTATTAAAATCATACAATCAAAAAAGACGTGTTCAAACTATTAGCTAGGAAAAATTTAGAAAAATATCTTCTTAGAAAATATAAAATGAAGTTTTGTCTTTTCTCTTCCACATTTAATTACTTAAGAATTGGTGAGTTTAAAAAAAAAGGTCTGCATCAGTAAAAATCATATTTTCAGTGAAACACTGAGAAAGACCATTAGTGGATTTTGCTTCCTACGGCTTTTTTGCAGTAGCAGGAAGAGTTAAAGGCTGTAGAAAAAAGGCTGCAACAGACAGCAAGAGAGTGAAAGGGTCAAAGAGGAACCACTTTGGGAGCATTATTAGATAGGCAATTTGGAAAGCATTAGAATGGCTAACAGGATTTGGAATTATAGTTGCCTCTGGTATATAATGCAAGTCTTCTCCTCCACCTCTTAGTAAAGTTGCCAATAAACTCAACACCAGTAGATACAACTTTGGAAGTGAGTGGGGTATTAGGGTTCACTGAAGAGTTTTGAGTTGTAATTTAATGTTGGTGTTGGTGAAAACTACGGGGGCTGCTCAATTGACCCTCAGGGGCTACACACATTAGCTTAGCAATTCTTCATGTTCAATGTCTGTTGAAGGCAGACCCTGTGCCCAGAATACACTATTGGGCAGTAAGGACACATCAATGAGCCAGACACCATCCCTGACCTCAAGGGGCTCCTGACCTGCACCTAGCCGTGAAGACCATACATGAACTAGCAGATTACAGAGGAGAATGATAAGGGCTCCGGGGCCACACATAGATGAGGTGCCTATCCCAACCTCAGGATGCATCTCAACTCTTAGAAAAAAAACAAAGGCTGGTTTTATTACCTGATTTGATTTTGAAGATTACAAATTTGATTAAATTTGTAATCAAATTACTCACCAGATCGGAATATGCCCCAAACTGAGATGTTTAATTTTCCTATATAAACATTTTAGAAAGAGTATGGACATTGACGTTAGTCCATTGTGATTCCTGGTCTCCCTAAATTAATTTACACGCAGGCCAAATTAGGTCATTGCTTCACCTGTCTACTTCCTCACTTGCAAAGTAAAGATATAAACTTTGCATGATGTGAGGATGAGACATTTAGTGTAGCTAATGCAATACCTGGCACTGCTTAGTAGGCATTTGCTAAATAAAAGTTACTGCAGTACTTTGCTGATCTTTTAATAAGCTGGGGTGCAATGTAAATTTCAAAGAGGACTGTGTAGTTTATACAATTCCAAAACTCCTTTAATGAATATCAGTTAAAATCAAATAGGGCTGTTTTCTTTGCCAAATATAGAGAAAAGCGGCCTGACAGATATTAAAATTCTTCGACCACCTCCACCAACACACACATTAAAACAAAAATCTAGGTAATATGGATGCAGTTTACATCGATGAAAGTTTTCGTAAAATTATAAACAAACAAGGTTATATCATATTTTGAGCTATTTTATGTACAGGTAATGATGTGCTGGGATATTTTACAGACCATTTAAATGTTTTATGTATTAATATCATTTCTAAATGCTGACTTCTAAAAAGCTGACTGTATCAAATATTGGTACTGTGCTACCTCTGCATCCAATTCTGAATTAAAGTATAGCAGAAATGCATGTAGAAGACAGGGATGCACCTCTATTTCTAATATATTTTAATTGGTTACAACAATCAAAATAAATGGATGCTAAGAAATATTAAACAATTTTATTCCCCATCTTTATTTTTATCATTGTAGTTGCTCTAATTATACGTGAAACTGTCACACTTTTAAGTATTCTATGATGAGTGCTGCACAATAGCCTCTGTTAGTCATGACTTTCTATGGAAGGAAAAGCAAACTCATAGCTATTGGCTAAAATGAAGCACTAGAAAGTGATGCTAGTTCAGAAACGTGTGTTTTGTTTTGGTGGTAATTGTTTTTATCCCTCTTGGGTAAGAAACCTAACCAGGGTTGCCAAATGCTTAGCATTTTCCAAGCCAACAGTACGAAAATACAACTTGTTAAACAGTTGCCCATTTATCGGTTTTTCAGTTCAGAAACAATTTCAGAAGTGCAATTCAGGTAAATAGGTCCCTTCTCACCTGGGACACTCCCCGGGCTCCTCACTATCATAAATAGCAATGCCAGCTTGACCCCGAATCTCTCCCCTAGAATGATTCTTATTCTATTGCATCTTGTTTAATTAGTTATTTGCCTGTATTTCCTCTGCTACAGCAACTCTGTTGGATAGGAGTGCCAAAACATCCCCAAGTGCCCACAGACAGTTTCTAGTCAGTGTTCACTGGGGCCCCATTATCCCTACAAGCAAAGTTGGCTCTAACTCAGTCATGACCTGGGGTTAGTTACTTTGTTGTTGGTTTTCCTAGTTCATATTCCTGTGGCAGCCATACAGTCAGCATTCAAACTGAGCTGCAAACTTTTAGGGCAATGCCTAAGCTACTTCTAGGAATTTATGTATTTTGAATAAATAATTAAAGTGTTGAATATTCCAAGGAAATGATCAGAAGTGTACACTTCATAATTGCATTGTTTGCATTTATGACAAATTGGAAATACCCTACTTGTTAAATAATAGGAGAATGATAAAATACATTAAGTGACAATTAGGTGATACAAGATTGTGCAGGTTTTAAGCATAATTACAAGAATAGATTTCATATACATTTTTCATTGTAAAAGAAAAGTTATAGAACAATATGTACCATATTTAAATCTTGACAAACATACAAACATACAAATGATTCCATATAGATAAAATTATACACATATGTCTATGTGAATTACGTATGTTTGCAAGTATTACAAATTGCCAGATTATACACTAAAATGTCTATTAGTGTTTATATCTAAGTGGTAGGATTGTAGGTGAAGTTTACAAATAATTTTTTGCCTGCGAATTTGTGCTTTTAACCATGAACATTCATTACCTGTGTAATGCTGTTTGTATAATACTTGAGAGCCTTTAAATATACTCGTATCTCTCCTTTCCTCAAAAGTATTTTATAAAAGATCACAAACTCAAAACATTCTCTTGAATGTTTCTGTTTCCACCATTTACAGCCAAACAAAATATTTGTTTACACTTCTTGTTTTCATTTCTTCAGTTCTCAGTCATTTCTCAAACCATTTTAATCTGTTTTAACTATTATTACTCCATTGACACTTTTTAATCAAGGTTACCAATAAGTACTTGTGACTAGATTCATCCAATTTTTAGAGTATCACTATTTCTTTTGGTCTCATTGAACTGCTAACCTCTGCCCCAACTAAGTGCTTCCATAACATCCTAAACTCTCTCTTTAGAGCATATACTCAACTGTAATTACTCATTTCATTTTTTATCCCCCTAACTGAATCATAAGCTCTGTGAAGGCAGGGCACTGTCTGTTTGATTCATAACTCCAGGAACGAGCCTAATGATTCACATATAGTAGGTGTCTAATGAATACATATTAATGAATGAATAAGTATTGATAAAAAAACAGAGGACCTAACCATCCTGAAATGACCTTTTGCCATTGATAATCTATTCTAGTTTCAGGATCTGAAATAATTTTAATTTTATGCATCTCGACAATGTCCCTATTTCCCAATTACAGAAGAAAAGAAAATAGCATTCAGAGCTTTTCGTTGAGAAGTTGGTACATTGGAGTCTAGTTTTACAAAAGCTTAATATAAAGAGGAAACTGAACCTTACAATGAATATATCAATTTCCTAAACTCACGAGTAAAACTAGCAAAGGACCTTTTCATTTGGTTTCCCTTCTCCATTTGCAGTCCGTGCTCCTATCGATCAAATCTATTATATAAGCTTAACTCACACACCACTGGATGGGAAACAAAACAACGACAACACAGGGCTGTTGTGATTTATTGAGCATAGATCACATCAGAGCCATGCAGCTGCAAAGAATCTAATTAAAATTGTATGTTTCAGTTTGCCAACTGTATCTATTATTTAAAATGAGGGGCTGTGATCTTATTTAAAACTGAGTTCCGAGATTCCTTCACTCTCAACATGCCAAGAGACTAGCAACTGTGGGAGAAATGTGGACAACAATTCTCTGTCCCTTCCTCCTGGGCTCTGTGTTTGAGCTAAAAACATCAGCCTCTGCCTAACACATACTATTTCTAACTATTTATTTAGCTGTACAGAGGGAATTCCTCTTTCTGATTTGAATAATAGATGACAATTGAGTGTGGAAGGAATGGTGGTTTCCAGAGTAACTGGATTCTGTCTCACATGTGACATGTGAACTGCTGAACTTGAAATCTTCTTTAATGAGTTTCTCAAACAAGCATTAGAAAGTGAAAAGAAAATTGCATATTGGCTTTCTTCAAAATTCTAGCAATTTGTTCTATGGCACAGAGTGTATGGGGCAAAATACTATGAATAATTGGACTCTACTTAAGATGAAAGCAGGAAGATAGTTTTGTCTACTGCCTATAATTCTGTTCCTTAAATAGCTAAGAGAAGCTTTATTTGTTAGGCAAGGAATTCATAAAGATAATGCTCACTAATTCCATATTATTCACAAATAAAAGGATTGTGATTCATTGTCTCTTCACCCCAAAGGAAGACAGTCTGCACTGGAAGCTAACATACACATAAAACAACAATGGACTTGCCCTTGACAGTCAAATAATTACTTACCTTCTATGAACCACCAGAGAGGGTTTTTTTTTAATGTCATTATTAGATATTTTGACCATAAACTCATAAAAGAAAAAGGGATTAAATTCATTTACATTCTAAAACTTCTAATTAATTTATATTATAAGTAAACAATGACAATAAAATGAGCAATTGAATTGGAAAAAATATAAGAAACAAAAAATTAAACAAAAACATTCCAATCCATTGTTTTTTCTGATGACAAGAAACTGGTTGAATGATGAAAACCTTTGCCTTCAACAGGCCAATTGGTTATAGTATTGATAAAATTTGGTCTCCCTTTCAACGGGCTATGACAGAATTTCACAAGCCCTCCTATCAAAGAGAAAAAAGAACAACCCTCTACACTGGTTAACATTTCACTTGATGTTAGTTACTGTACTAGGCAGGGCAACATACTTTATCTCATTTAATCCTCACAATAACCACATATAATAGGCATAATCAGTTCTACTCAGATAAGGAAACTGAGGTTCATGGAGTTTAAGTTATTGACCAAGGTTGCCAACCCATAAGTGGTAGAATCACAAAATAAACCTTTTTTCCAATTGTTAAGCCCATGCTCTTTGGTCTGTATCATACTGCAGCTCAAGAACAAAATGAAGATAAAGTATAGGGAAGGAAATAGGAACATACTTAATATTCATATGGGAGAGGGGTACCAGAGAAAATGAAGGTCTTGATATGAATGGATTCACTTTGGTAGATGTTGTGACTCTCTAACAAATGTTAGCGTAACTGGGACAGCACCCTCTACAAAAGCCTTTAAACTAGATGAACAGGTTTACCTTTAGAAGCAGGATAAGGAAGTAACATTCAACATTCATCCTTGATCAACTTATTTTGCACCTACCTTTTCTCCTTGTCTACCATTATATTATTTCTGATATCAATTGTTAAGCTTTCTGTGAGTTCTTTCTATCTCTGAGTATGCCCTTTTATTCCTATTCTTTGAATGTAGGCTATATTTTATCTGAGGCTAGGCTAGAGTGTTTTTTAAATGTTTTATTCTGCTCTCTTTATTATCTCTCTTTCTTTCAAGGTCCTTTTTTTTTTCTCCAGTTTTCTCTGCATCTTTCACATTAGGGGATTTCCTCCAATGTATATTGATCCTGATCAGATAAGGATCAACTAAAACATAGAAATGCTAATTGGAAATTTGGGATAGAGATACACGGATTTGTCTACAGGCGCTTACGTGTGGGTAAGTTGTCTTCTCTACAGGGTGAATAGATAAGGAATGGATATTTCCTTTTATTGAAAGGCCTTCCCACATCTGCAGTATCTGTAGGCATTTGAATTGGGGTCTATGTCCAGAGAGTAATCTTTACATATCTCCCTTGAGAGAGCCAATAGTACAGCTCTACTAGTGTTTTTTTAATTGAAAAGAGGAAAAGAGAACATCATAGTTCTCAGCATTTAGCACAGGGCTTTCAAACATTTTCTTGTTTTTGGTATCTTTTTTATTCTTGTTCTCTTTCCTGTTCTCAGCTGTACAAATATTTCCATAAGTAAATTCCACTTTTTTTCTGGATTGAAGAAAGGTAGTAGTGGAATAGAGTAATGTATTCGAGAGTGTAATTTATGTATACACATATTTTCCACCAGTTGTCTTTTCATCTCCGCCTCATTCTTTTTTTTTTTTCAGAGGTTCTTGGTGCCCCCAATCTCTAAAGCTTTCTTTTAGAATAGATACATATTTGGAATTTAGTGCATTAAAAAGAGAGAAGGGAGAGAGTGTGTTTGTCTCCTAGATTGTA
Organism: Myrmecophaga tridactyla; assembly: GCA_004026745.1. Lineage (NCBI taxonomy): Eukaryota > Metazoa > Chordata > Mammalia > Pilosa > Myrmecophagidae > Myrmecophaga > Myrmecophaga tridactyla. The sequence goes on along the minus strand of PVIY010015312.1, from coordinate 30,350 downwards.
TTAAGTACCAGGAAATCTGACTCAGATAACATAAAAAATGACTTTAAAAGTCATTCCTGGGGGGAGGGGAGACTTATTCTCAAATATTAAAGAATATCTCTTTTTACTGCCTTCTGCCAAAGGAGTTTGAAGGGGTAATAAAAGATGCACATGTGGATGTCCTTGATTTCCCCAAACTCACAGAGTAAAGATCACATGAAAAATAAATCTCTGCTCTCTTCCCCATATGAGGGCTTGTTGGGTGCTGTTCTTTGAAAAAAATTTTTTGAAAACAGTAGGCACTAACTCTTACCTTACTTATTTCTTCTGCTAGATGCAGCTAGCAGATCTAATTCGGCCACATTTGTAATAATGAGGACTGTTATTTTCCCTCAAGGATTGGTAAGGACACTGGATTTCTTGGCCTCATGCAGCTGGCCCACCTGAGCAAGTCCTTTTGGAATTGAGAGGAGTAGGATATGGTTGGTGTTACCCAGTTTTCTCTACCTGAGATTATGTCAGTCAGCTAGACCAACCATTTGCTCTGGGAGTCTATGTCTTTAACCTGATGAAGTAGAAGCCAACCCTAAGGCTTTTGGTCCAAGATACAGTCCCAATCCTGTTTTACTGGAGAGATTTTCAAATCTAATACTTTAATACCCTTTTAGACCTTGTGTATATTGTCTTAATTGGATAGAACTTGTAAGTTCGGTGAAATGGTGATACTGAACCTTCAACAGAATCATAGGAGTTTAGTCAATAGCCACTTCCTCAGGCTAAAATCCTGATACAGAATTCCTAAAAGGTACCCAGATTCTTGATGGGGCAAGTCTACTGGAATTCAAAAGAGGAAAGTCTTGTGAAAACTATATTTATTGGTTAGAAGTAAACGAATAAAAATGAAACACCTGGATTTCCAACCAGGACAAACTTGATTGTTGCAACAGCATTTTGGTTCCCACTGCCAATCTCATGTTAGGGTATGCAATAAATTGAAACTTAAAATGGGCTAACATGTAGATCCCTTTTAGAACATAAATAGTACAGCAGGAAAGTAACGCCACTGTGGAGTCTCTTCTTGGATGCAGATACACTAAGTTGCTTGACAGAGTAGAGTATGACCTGCAATTGGGCTTCTGAAATTAAGAAAAATAGTTGGGGTATTCATCAGACAGCAAGAGATAAGTAATTGCTGCTATCATTTAATTCTGAAAAACATATCAAAGAGAAAGACATTCTGAAGGAAGAAGACTAAGGGGAATTCATGAGTAAAAGGTGGTGGAAATGGTGGTGATGATGGTTGATAACTGTTGACTGTGGTAGAACAGCTATGAAGATAATACTTTGGGAGTGAAGATATCAATTGTAGAATGTAATAGTAATGGGAGACTCATATGGGATGGTAGTAGAAATAGTAGGAGATGATGCAACTCCCAAATCTGCATGGGTTCAGGTGAGCTTAGAGCATCCTATTAGTGTGTTTTGGAAACAAGTCTCGAAAGTATTAACTTTAAAGACTTCTGCAAACTAATTACAACTGCATTTGGACTACAATTTAAATGAACTCTTGTTATGAGCACTGGCTCTAAATGAAGGTGTCAAATCGCTATGTACAGTAGGATACGAATTAATGGCATAGAAGAATGATCTGTAAAATGTCTTGTTGAAGATTGGTTACTTTGGGGGCAAGACTTGGCATTGCTCCATGTTTGAAATTGATTTCCTTTCAGGAATTTTTGTTTCTCTAATCAGTAATGTGAGCCAGAATATGGTACAACTTTGGTAATATATATAATGCCTGTTTTCATTCTTCCGATGGCATGTAAAAGACAGAAGTAAACAAAGGATTATTTCTGACATGTTTTACTAAGTATTTTACTCTGAGTTCAAGTTACCAAAGGAAAAATAGTCCAAACAAGTGCTTAGTCTATTTTCAGGTTATTTATTTGGCCATCTAAGGCCCCCTCAGTCCGCCTACCAAAGAATTGTTAAAAGAGTACAAAAGAGCTATCATTTGTTCTAGCATCTATGTGTAGGATGCTAGTTTATTTTATTTAACTGTTATAAAAATGCAATATAGGTATTATCCTAATCTTAACATCACTTTTGAGGAAACAGATTTAAAATAACTTGTCAAGATCATAGCTACAGAATTTGTATTCAGTTCTATCTAAAGATGCAGGATATGCTTTCTGTTCTATCAGCTCCATGTCCCTCCTTTGCCTCTTAATGCCCTTAAAAGGAAAGATGTATGGATGAATGGCAATAAACAGCACTGGGAAATATTTTGTAGGGGGTATCTTAAATTCATTTTGACCTTATTACCTACCTCATTTTTGGTTCACTTTTGATGAGTTACTGAGTGCTTAGTATTCTGTCTGTTGGCTTTTTTATATAGTTGAGTTACTTTGAATTCTTATGATTTATTAGGGTGTCATTGTCAAAATATTTAGCCACCTTTCAGGTTAGACACCAACCACTCAGAATGAAATCCAGCTGTAGCCAACCCATAGGGTCTGTCATTGTTTGTAGGGTGAATATTAGCACCGGATTTATGTTCTCTTGGTGTTTGCTAGACAATGGGGAGGCCAACACCTGGCGATACATTTCAAGAATACTTTCATCCAGGTAAAGTTTATTCCCCAGTGTTAATGAGTCAGTGCTTTTTTGCCACAAAAAAATATTAAGAGCTTGTAAGAAAATAAAATGAAACAAAGTCACTGTCCATGCTGACTGAGCACTGGGCCTTCTGGCTGTGTGGCATTCCTGGGGGGCAAACCCATTGCCCGTGGTCTCAAGTTGCAGATCTGCAAGGACCACTAGGCATGAAACTGGGCAGGAAGATGTTGGTGACTACGCATTCCATGTTGGGACCCATGTCCCAATCTTCTTCTTTCTATATTTCCTGAAAGATCTTACTCTTTATTCTGGTATTTAGCTTTTACAGTAATTAGAAGGTGGGCAGATATATATCTGGATTTGACTGTGGAGTGAGGAAGAGGCTTTTAACCTCTATGTTAAATTTTGTATATGTTTACACCTTTGACCTGACTTTAAACATCACGTTGCCTCTTTCTATTATACCAGTAGGCATCATGGAAATAATTTATTTTCTTGAGATTCTGCAAACAAGCATGGTCTTCACCTCCACATGTTACTCAGAATATGCCAAGATCCCAAGGAGGTTTCATGTATTTGGTGGTCAGGTGGAAATGAACAATCATGAAAATATGTTTCAAAGGAGACTGGAGATGCCAGAAAATAAATGAATGCCCAATTACAGAAGAGGGGACAGACTAAGGGACACCAAAACAAATAA
>PVIY010015312.1:8176-26952 GCA_004026745.1 Myrmecophaga tridactyla | reverse complement strand
TAAACTGGCAGTGGAAACTTTTCTGGATACCATTTGCTAACATAGAGGAGCAGGAAAGGAATTGCTGAATGAGGAAACTCACAGGCATGTTATATATGAAGGATCGATGAGGCAAGATAAAGAAGAAAAACTGCTTTTTTGTTGGTCGGGAGAAGTAGAGGCTAAGAAATGTGACACACTTATACAAACCTGTGCCAGTAGGAGCTTCGATCTGAGCTAGGGAAAATTCCTAAGAGCCTCATATCTTGCTCTTTCCCCCAGTACAAAACCCTTGGAGATAGCTGGGCCAGGGACAACTCATCTCAGAGACAAAAAAAGATACAGATTAGGAAAGGTAGCTAAGGATTTATAAGGATACTATATAAACCAGTATTCAGTAGCAGAAAATAGAAACGAATCCTCATCTGTTTGAAAATGTATAACCAGGGGAATAGAGAGTTTCAAAGCTTTTGAGGCTTTGGAAGAGTAGACTCTAGGCTGGTCTTCCTGGGGGCACTTATAAAACATAGAAGAACAGGACTACTACATGTTCTTTCTGCTAAAACAAAAAGAAAAAGATAAAGCCTAGAGATTATCAGGAGTTGTATGAGAAACCGAGGAAACACAAAAATGCTACTGAAAGTGTTGACTCCGGAAATGCACGGCCACAACTATCATCCAGGTACCTGTGACATTGTAATCATTTGCCCCAGAGCCAGACCCGTCTGCTAGGGGCATCAGCCAAAAATGGACTCTGTTTCCTGCCTCGGAAGCTTATGACTGGCTACTAGGACCTTTTCTAAGGCTGCCAAAGAAAATTCCAGTGCCACCATAAACATATTTATCAGCAGAAAAAAAAAAAGAAACAGAAATAAAAGAAATACAACTTTTTCCTTACGTCTGTCTTTAAGCAATCATGTGGAAGTCCCAGTGGATTGACTGAACCTAAATTTCATTGAGAACCTAAGATGAAAGAGAGACTGGGACATGTAATTTAAAAAATACTAACTAAAGAAAGTGATTAAAAGTGAATATTAATTAATTATTATAAACCAAAATTTGATTTAATCCTCACCTAGAAACACAAAGTGCTGTTAAAAATATGAAGATATGTCCATTCTTATCTATCATAAGAGAAATGAAAATTATGGCTATAATGCAATGCCATTTTTACCTGTTAGTTTGGCAAATATGGGTTTGATAAGATGTTCTATTATTGTCAAGAGTGTGGATAAACAGGAACTCAAAATTACAAGTAGGAGTATAAAATAGTATATGTCTTTTAAATGAAATTTCACAAAATCTATTAAAATTAGATAAGCAGTGATTTTTGGCTCCAACATTCACCTTCTAGGATTCTAGCCTATGTATGCATGCATGCATGTGAGATATTGCATCTCTACGTACTTTCATTTCACTACTGTTTGTAATGGAGAAAGATTCTAACAAATACTAAATAATCATCTAAGAGAGATGGAATAAAAACATTTTACAGCACATTGTTAAAATGGAATGTATTATAGCCATATTAAAAAAAAAGAATGAGTCAGCTCTATAACTAATGATATGGAATCTCCAAAATCTATTAAATGTAAAAAGCAAAGTGTAGAATATGTTCTACTGTGTGTGGACATCACACACAAGTGTTCAGGCATGGAGCATATATACATTTGTCTGTGTAAATAATACTTTCCCTTAAAGAATACTCATGACCCTACAAGGGCAGTTGCCTTCAAGAAAGGAACTGGGTGAGTAGAGAACAGAGGTATGATGGAGGTTTCACCACATACCATTTTGCACTACTGGTGTTTTGTTTCATGTACACATATAACCTATTCAAAACTGATTTTAAAAAACAATTTCTACTGATACATTGACCTTGTTATTTTGCTGCATTGTCTTTTGAGAAAAGAAACACTTAGATATTTACAAGATGATGAGAGAAGAACATTTGCTCATTATAAATCATTAAACATTCAATCATTGTGAACACCCACATTACTCTCCATTCGTGAGAATACAAAAATGATCTGTATTGCTTGAGTTTTCTGGGTCATTCTTTCCATAAGCCAGTTGTGAAGGCAAGTAAGAAATTGGGAGAGGGGTGAGAGGCATTAGGCATAGGAAGTCCCAAATGCTGTTGTAATAAAGTAATGCTTCCGCAAATATTAACCTTATTCCAAGAAATATGTTTCAAATAATGAGAGAAATCTGGTTATGAAAGGTGAGAACTTGTTAATTGCATTTTAAGTAGATTAGATAAATTTTCAGAAATTTTGCGCTTTTCAAAGTTTTCTTTGTTTAGCCCATTAAACAAGCATACACTGTTGGTATCTGTATTACCGTGTTGTAGTTACCTCTTCTTCCATCCTCCCTCCCAGCAAGTTCTCTCTTTTTGTCACACTCTCTCTCTTATACATACCTTCCACCCTCTTCCTAGATATGGCCTGGAATATGCACAGTTTTTTCAGCCCTGGGATGCTCATGGAGTCTCTGTGCTGCTAGCTCAGGAGCAGAAATGTGAGGTTTAAGGATGATTACAGAATTCTGTGAGCAATTTGCCTTCCTCCTCCATTCCTCCTTTTCTCCTTTCTTAGTTCATTTGGCTTCAAGATTGTGAAAAAAGGAGTCAAAAGGGATTTTTTTCTTTGTAAAAATCCCCTTACAATTTCTGGACTATTTGTAATGCACAGTCATAATTCCCTTCTTTTAATTTTTGTTCCAGACGAATGCCCTTCTTCCTCCTTCCCTTAATCATATCAAAGTGAAAAAAGAAACCAGGCAAGAAGGAACCAAAGCCTCTAATATTACTAAGGATATGCTCTACAGAATCCCTAATGTTTAATGGATCTGAGCTTTCCTGTTCTTTCTAAGTAATACCCCATACTCCCCTGGGTCTCCTGGGTTTCCTTCTGTGTTGACCCTGCTAATTATGTTTTGGCTTCTGCTACCTACCTGTAGGAATTAATTAAGCATTAAACAAGGATATTTTGCTGGGCAGTTAGGAGGGGTGGAGAAAGAGAGGCTGATTTTCCTTTCTATCCTTTCAGATAAGACACACATGTAAATCCTTCTCCAGGCAGGACCTAATGAATACAAACCATTGGATCATTACTTTCATCTCCTTTTCAATGTTGTAAGATACAAGCCCACACTTATTTAAATTAAATAGCCTTGTCATCTTTGGAATATTTTCATAACTTTCAAACTGTATATGCAGGCTTTAAATACCCTTGAGGGTAGGCTTCAATGCATCTTCAAATAACAAAATAATGAATGGTTTAAGAATTTCCATAGTAAACTGAAAATGGTGGAAGCGAGCAAATTTTTGATGAGTCTTACTGCATTCCAGAATGTTAAAGTTTAAAAGAGCTGCTTGCGATCATATACCCCAATCTTTTCACTTCAAAAATGAGAAAATCAGGATCCAGAAAGATGCAGCTAACCGAACCAATATTGAAACTAACTCTCCATATTCCCAGTCTAAGTGTCTTTCCATTGTAATATATTCCTACATCCAATTAATAGTAACCTAAATGATGATATTTAGAATGTATTGAAAAATGCTTTATTTAGGTAAAAGTATATTATATAGCTTTTTGTGGTTTTTACTCAAAACATTGCTGTTAGGGGAGGACAGTTATGTGCTTGACTCCTGCTGAAATCTAAGCAAACATAATGATGCTCATGAAAATCATTCCAAAAGATTCTTTCTATGTAGTCTGAGTGTGTTCTTTAATTCATATAAATCACTTTTTCATCTAGAGTCCCAGTCATTCTACCTCAATAATGGGAAAAAAACCTTTCCAGTTGTTGGTTTTGTTTCTACAAAAAGACCTTCACGACAAATTCTTTAAGAGAACATGTACTACACATCAAAGTAAGTGAAAATTATTTCTTTCAGAGCATTGATGCTCTTGAGGCGGTCAAGGGATTTGTTAGCAAAATATAACGGGGAAAGTGTTTTCCTCTGAATTATAGTGCTTATTCAAATACAGTCTCCTGGGAGGGAATAGAGAAGATCAAGGCTTTTCATGGTTCTTAACTAATTAATAACAGGTGTTAATAGCAATATTCTGACTAATGAAATATTAAATGAACAAGGTAGATTTCAGCATTATTTTAGTCCTTGAACTCTCTGCTCTCAGAAAACTGTAAGATAATAATCAGCAAAAGAACACAGAAAGTAGAATCAGACTTGAGGACAAAAGCTTAGAAAGCAATGGGATTAGAAATGATGTTGGAAAATCTTAATCCTTTGTTCTAAATTTTGCCTTTACAAACCAACCATTATATATCTAAACGAAACAACTTTGTATATATAAGTTTTAGCCTATAAAAGTTGATGAAAGAATTCTTGATCAAAACTCTTAAAAATTAATTTAATGTCCAGACATTGTAAAGATGGGTTTAGGCGGGATTGTGAAGAGAGCACATCGATTATAATTCTTGTCCTCCTCATCATCATCTTCATCATCACCATTTTCATCAAGACATTTATTTATTTGAATAGCTATTCAATGTCAAATTCTTTATTTTAAAAGTAGTTGTTTTCATATATTTTCCTAAGAGAGCCCATGTTCTTCCAGTTAGCATTATCTGTATTCTTATCCCGCCATCAATCTTTGCAAAGTTCTATTATTAATTTTCTCTCTCATGCACTGTACTATATACAGGATTCTATGCCTATTTATTGTAACTTAGTCATCAAAGTTAAGATTTCAAAATTCTTGCTTGTGCTGACTTTAATTTCATGATGGAAATCAAATAATCAATAAATAAGTTATTAAAAATAAACTAATTCCGGCTTTTTAAGATGCCTTCAAAAACTTTTTGAGATGTTGGGAAAACAAAGGTAAATAACCATATTCTATGTCTTCCAGGATCTACATTCCAATTCATAGCAATAGCTTACATTAATATGGACATTAATATGGAACTTTATAGCTAAGAATACACTTTAATGTGCATTATCTCCTATTGAGATAATTTTCAAAGATATTTCAAAGAGGTTTCTCTTGGGATATATCATTTGGGGGACAAATTTGAAAACAGTATTTAACTAGTTATAATCAGTTTCATATGTGAAACAACAACTACAAAACTATTGATGAATCTAGATATTATAGTAGAGAATGAATCAAAAATAAAATTTTCTCCAAGCCTTTTAGGAATATGCTTATGGTTAATATTGGTTATATAGGCTATGAATCAGGCTAGAGAAATTGGGTTATAATTTAGGGTTTACTGGAGAAAGATGATAAGAGAAGGAGAAAAGGGATTTCAGGAAGGATGAAGTTTGGAGAAAGTAATTGGAGTTGAGGGACACAAAATCAAGAAGGCATTTTTTTTCTGAAACCCAGCTACTTCACACATGCATATACACAACACACACACACACACAGAATTTGGGGTGGGAATGGTAGTTTGCTACTTTGACAACAAATAAGAATTATCTTGAGGCTTTTGAAAATATCAATGCTCAAGATCCCCCCAGAAATATTTTGAATTTATTGCTCTGGAGTGAGTGCCATATATTTGTATATTTGAAAAGTTCCTCAAATAAGTCTGAAGGGTATCTAGGGTTGAATACCATTCTCTAGTATTGGTTCTTAAATTTAAGTGTGTATCAGAACCACTTAGAGGACTTCTTAAAACCCAGAGTTTCTGATTCATTACATCTGCAGTCCTAGAATTGTCATTTCTAACAAATTCCGAGGTGTTGATGGTGCTACTAGTCCAGGGACCACACTTTGACAATCACTGGATCAAAGGAATGAAAACTGTCTTAAGTAGAAGTTATTTATTAACTGGTTGTTTTCATTTAAAAATAGACACCTACAAGGTGTATGATGTGCTGAATTCTAGGAATTCAGATGAATAAGACAACCAAGAAGCATTTGTTCTTGTCGTAGGGTCTAATAGCAATGTATGTCTAATATGCTGAGTGGCATTGGACAAGTCACCTAAAAGTTTGGATTCCAAGATCCTCTTTGGTAAAAATGGGGGTAGGGGATTTGGATTAGATAGAGTCCTTGAGCTCTTCCACATCTAAATTTACATGATTCTCTTTTCTAGGCAGGCAATATGGTATAGGATAAGAGAATTCAGACAGTTTCAGGCTGAGGGAGTCCACTGTCCTTAGACTTCTTGGGAGAGAAGTTGGGCTTTCTGGGAATTTTAAAATGAATATCAGGTAATACAATATTTTGGCTGGACTTTATCACAGAGAATTCACTGATGTTTTCTAAAGGAGAATTCACTGATGTTTTCTAAAATAAATCCTCATAGTAGTGAAGCATTATCTTCATTCCACTAATAGAATTCCATCTTTTCATAATATAGTATGCCAACAACTTCTGACCCATTTTTGGTTCCACAGTAGCATTCAAATCCTCATGGTTTAGGAATGACTTTCTTCTATGTCTGCCTTAAATTTTAGGTCTGATGACATTGTCTTGCTTATAAGTCATTCTGACTTTCACAGAGTTTCATAGAGTTACTATAGATTTTAACATATCCAGAAAACTCAGAAATGTCTTATCCATAGTACCTGTTCTACATGTAATTTTGACTCTTTTGCTTTCTCGCTACGTAGTCTGAGAAATTTATTTTCTTCATTTTAGAAGAGAAGCAGAGATTTGGAAGTAGCATGGGGTGAACAATTTTGCTGAACACATCTGCTGGTTTAGTTTGTATTATATAAGTACATACAAATGTACTGTTAGCTTACAGTGTTCATTTACACTAGGCATTACTGAGCACTGAAAGCTATTTTGTCACAATTTTCAATAATGTAGTGAAATTCAGAAACAAAATATAGAGCAACATCTTTTCAAGTCATCTGATTCAATAAGATTAGTGAAATGAACGGGTTGTCTTCTTGTGAGGGAATTCACTGTAAGAAAACGACAACTTCAAGCACCCCAAAATGGCAATTCTAATCTTCAGAAGTACTTGTTTTATTTTCAGAAACAGTTTATTTGTAAGGTAATACAAAATTTAGTTACAGTTGAAAATAAAAGGAAAGAAAATCTATCCTGAGAAGATAAGAACCTGAAAATGTCTACATATGCAAAGTGAACTAAGAATTCAGGAAATTATTTTGGTGATTTATTCCCCAAACTTTAATATTAATGAAAAATGTGGGTCTTCTGAGAACTGAGTACTGAGTTAGACGATTCTGTGGCTTTATAACTCGAATAGATGATTGGTTGAGTATTTCACTGTGCTCCTTGAATTTAATTCACAGTGGCAGCTAAAATTCTCCTTTGTAAAGTGGCCAGCAAGGGAAATCACTTTGGAAGGAGAGGAAATAAAAACTTCTTGGAGAAGCAAAGAAAAATGAATCTGGGGATCACACTGAGGGGTTTGAAAGATGGATAAATTCTTAGTTCAAGAACATTGAAAATGCTGCTCAAGACTGAAAACGAGACCACTTAGGTTTGTACATGGAGATTTCTGACTGCCAAGAAATCTGATTCCTTAGTGCATAATAGGATTACCCATTATGAAACAAAACCAGAGTGCCTTCATTTTATAGAAGTTTGTCCAGTGAAGTTATCTCTTTTATACACGTTGCAAAATAAATACGGGCAGTTGTTATATCTTTCTTTACAAACACAATAGTGCATATTGTTTTTAATCGGAGATATAATAAAGATGGAACGATTCATCTGGAAAAATACAGGAACTATTCTGTAAGGAAATCAGAGAACCTAATATATAGAATAACCCACTCTCTGGAATTTGCCATAAAGAATGGACTGTATGAAATATTGAAATATACTTGCTAGATTCCAATGCATTGTGGAAAGTGGGATGACCATGTGTTTAAGATTTACATCCAAGAAAAGATACCTGGAACTTTATTGGTTCCCAAGCTTCTCTCTAATTTGATGCCAGCAATAATAGCACCATGGTTGATAATAGCACACAACTTGAAAAAATTGACCAGGAAGATTTTTTGTCACCCCAGATGGTTCAGCGTTTACTCAGGTTAATGGGTTTAAACATTGCCAATTAATTTTCCTTTGTTGATAAGGAACTAGTCTCAATAAGGATCTACTATTTTCAAAAAGAGTGATTCTCTGTTTCTTCTAAATTAATTCAGTAGTAAACTGGGCATATCCTTTTGGTTTCTTTTTTAAAAAAATCGTAAGTTTCTTAGGGTGAGGACCAGAATTTAAGTATGGATATATCATAGCTGACTATTGCCAATAACCACGTAAAGAAATATGTTCAAAGCAAAATGAGTTTGTTTCCAGCTTGTGTTGGTTTCACCACTGTCTCTCATTCAGCCTTTGCCTCTGGTCAGCAGCCAGTAGAGGAAGCGGTAGTATAACCTCAAAACGAGCCCCTGGTAATGATTGTTAGAGAGTTTAATCTTACGAAAACAGTAAGCCAGAGTAGATCTTGACAGGCAGAGTGAATATGTAGGTGGCATAAGGCACTTTTAAGACTTTGTTTCTTCCCCCATTTCCCCTTTAAAAAAAATCGTTATTTCAGTGACATAAAAACATATTTGGCAGAGCAAGATTAAAGGCCTACTCCTATGGTGACAGAAAAATAAGTGTTGTCTTTAAAACTGATGATAGTTTCACTATCTTAAAGTATAAATAGTTGTGATAGGTAACTCATCCTTCTCTCTAATAATAGAAACAGTGGCACAGGCCGATTCTTGTAAGAAATCATCATTTGGGGCAGCTGAATTCTAATATTTTATATAGCTTATTGCTAAGAATTCTACATAGCCTATGAGCTCATTTAATTTCAAAGGATTAACTTTCCTTGGAGAATTCACCCGGAGTTACATTACAAGACAACTTTGTGTTTCCTTTATGTGATACTGAAATATTTCTCTAGCACGAAACAATTAGATTCATGATATTTAGAGTCAGCCACTTTGATGAGATCTTTCATGTATGAACATTTATTAGGCCTAAAAGGAAAACATTCCCTTCTTGGCTTTGTAACATTGAAAAATTGAATACCATTTTAGCAAGAACAAAAGACTGAGCTAGATCCTAAAAATATGGTAGTCAATGAGACAGACAAAACCCTATCCTCTGTGAGCCTTAGTTTTTGTGAGGGCTGCAGGGGTAAAGGAGGCACCTGCACAACCAATTAAAGAATTATTTAATTTTAGTTGTGATGCTGGCCTCGAGAGGAAAACGTAGGTTAGTAATGATGAGCGTATAACAGGAATACCTGATTTCTATTGAGAGTCAAGCAAATGTTTCTTGAAGAAGTGATATTTGTGCTGAACTCAGAAGAATGAGGATTTGACTGGTCAAGATGTAAGGATTGGAGAGAACATTCCACATACAACACAGAATGTGTGTCCATAAATTGCTCCCCAAACTCAGCTGTCAAACAATACAGTCAATCCTCAAATGTTTTTTTTAGCTGTTTCAGTAAAATACTATGCCATAAATAAACTTTAAAATAATAATTTTAAGATAACTAACTAAGATCACATAACCCAGTCAATACTAGACTTAACATATTCTTCTGGTTGCTAAAATTAATACAGACTTATAAAAAATCCAGTGGCAGGGGAATGAATAAAGTAGAAAGCTGACGTTGTAATGTGTGAGGATCAAGGATATGTACTGTGCATATTATTTAGAAATTAAAAAATAGAAGAGCAATTTTGATGTGATCATGTCAATACTTTATATCAAAATATCCTTTTCATTAAAATGACAGTATCAAAGTGCTAAATTAAAATAGCCATTGCCATAAAAATTTATGGCTACCCCCTAGAGCATGCACTAGTATTTCTCAAAGGATATTCTGTGACACTTAGTTGTTTTTTTAATTTAAATTTTTATTTTTTAATGTGATTTTAATGAGATATACTCACATTATATAATCATCTAAGGTATACAATCATTGGTTCATCCTATCATCGTATAACTGTGCACTCATCATCACAATCGATTTTTGAACATTTTCATTAGTCCAAAAACAATAAAAATAAGAACAAAAATAAGAGAAAAGTAAAAAAGAACACCCAAAACATCCTGTGCCCCTACCCCCCTTATTATTTATTTTTGTCTTTATTTTCTTACTCATCTGTCCATACACTGGATGAAGGGAGTGTCAGTCACAAGGTTTTGACAATCACATGGTCACACCTTAAAAGCTATATAGTTATACATTCATCTTCAAGAATCAAGGCAACTGGGTTACAGTTGAGACTTTCAGGCATTTTCCTCTAGCTATTCTAATACACCAAAAACTGAAAAGGGACATCTATATAATGCATAAGAATAACCTCCACAAGGACCTCTTGACTCTATTTGAAATCTCTCAGTCTCTAAAACTTAATTTTTTTTTCATTTCTCTTCCCCATTTAGGTCAAGAAATCTTTCTCAGTTCCACAATGCCAGGACCAGGTTCATCCCCAGGAGATCTGCACCCCCTGGGAATCATGTCCCACAAAGAAGGAAGGGCAGTGATTTCATCCTGTAGAGTTGGTTTAGAGAGAGAGAGGCCACATCTAAGCAATGAAAGAGGAACTCTGGGGGGTGATCTCTTGGGCATAATTATAAGTAGTCTTAGGTTCTCATTTACAGGAATATGTTTCATAAGGGCAAGCCCCAAGATGGAGGGCTCAGCCTATTAGATTGGTAGTCTCTAATATTTGCGAGAATATCAAGTCTTTCCTAGGTGGGGAGGTTTAATATTTCCCCATTTACCCCCAAGTTCCTCAAGGGGACTTTGCAAATACTTTTTTTTTTTTATCTTCTGCCCAGGTTACTCTGGGAAGTATTGGGGCATCACACTAAGGTGTAAAAACCACCAAGATTTCACTCCCTATTAAAGTTTCCATGTAATTATGGTATTTGAATAAATTGAACTTACAAGTTAAATTAGATAGTGTACTACAGAAAATAAAAATTTTGAACCAAATAAACATCTCATCCTTTGGTCTCACTCAGAAGCTGATGTTTTAAAACACAGACAATATCATCCTTTACCCTGTATTCTGATTTACCTTAGTCCTAACCAGATCAGCTTCGTTTATAACTCTAATTGAAGTCAGGTCTCTTTTTCAACTTTTAAAAAGTTGCTGTATGGGATAATGCTGACTTTCATAGCTAGAGAACTCTGAGCTTTAGGTGTCAAACAGATACCGGAAGTTCCAGGGAATGACCAGGTTATATACAAAGAGCTCAACATCTCAGAATTTAGAAATAACCATTACAACTCAGGAATGCTTACAATCTAGGAACCTTTACAATAAGCCTTCCCCTGATAACCTATGCTCTCAAATTCAATTTTCAGAGTTTGCACATTATAATTAGTTCATATTAATAAGGCATTATAATATCTGTCTTTTCGTTTCTGGCTTCTTTCTTTCATCTGGTTGCATGGTCACAACTTCATTCTTTCTTGAAGCTGCTCAATATCCCATTGTAAGTATACAGCATAGTTCACCCTTCCCTTGATCAGTCATGCCCTTAGGCCACCTACATCCATTGCAGATTGTGAATACTGCAACCATAAACACCAATATGAAAATGTCTATTAGTGCCCTGGCTTTCAGTTCTTCCAAGTATATTCCTAATAATGGGGTTGAAGGATCATATGACAATCCTATAATTAGCCTACTGTGGAGCCAACACACAGCCCTCCAGAGGGGTTGCACCATTCTACTTCCCTACCAAAAGTAGGTGAATAAGTACATCTCTCTCTGCACATTTTCTCCAGCACATATATCTTTCTGTTTATTTTTTAAACAGTATTATTCACACACCATACAACCTATCCTAAGTAAACAATCAATGGTTCCTGGTATAATCAAATAGTTATGCATTAACCACCATGTTCTATATGAAGACAATTTCATTTCTTCCACAATAAAAGGAGAGGGAAAAAATTAAGAATAAAAAAGAAATAAAATAAAAAGGAGAAACACCACCACCACCAGGAGTCCTATATTCCCCCCCTTATATCTCCCTGCTATTGACATTTAGCTTTGCTATATTGCCTTTGCTACATTCAGTAGAAGCATATTACAATGCTACTGATAACTATAGGCTCTACATTGGATTCATTGTATTTTTTCCATATACTATCCCACTTTTAACACCTTTCACTGTTGCCATTCATTCATTCACCTTAATGTAAAAACATTCTTATATTTGTGCATTTAATCACCATCATTGTCCACTCTATGTTTCACTAAGTTATATAGTTCCAGTCTTTATCTTCTATCTTTCCTTCTAGTGTCATACATGCTTCCATCCTTCCTCTTTCAACCATACTTATACTCAGCTTTGTTCAGTGTACTTACAATATTGTGCTGTCATCTGATACTATTGTGCTATCCATTTCTAATCTTACAATCAGTCATGTTGAACATTCTGTACTCCTTCAGCATCAAACACCCAATCTCTACACTCTTTCCATCTCCTGATAACCTGTGTTCTTGACTTTAACTCTCAAAGTTCACTCACTAATGTTAGCTCATATCAGTGAAACCAAACTGTATGTATCCTTTTGCTTCTGGCTAATATCACACAATATAATGTTCTCAAGTTTCATCCATGTTGTTTGACAGGCACCATGACTTTATTCTGATATATCATATCTTATTTTTCTCTCTTTTTACCTTTACTGATAGTCTTTATTTCTATACTCTACTCCAGAACACTCTCTCTTACCATTTCCTATCTGCCTGTAGTGTTTCCTTTAGCATTTCTTGTAGAGTATGTCTCTTGTACAGAAACTCTGTGTTTGTTTATCTGAAAATATTTAAAATTCTCCCTCATTTTTTAAGGAGAGTTTTGCTGGATATATAATTCTTGGTTGACAGTTTTTTCCTTTTGGTATCTTAAATATATCATACTGACTGCCTTCTTTCCTTCATGGTTTTTTGCTGAGAAATCTTCATTAAGTCATATCAAGCTTCCCTTGTAAGTAATGGATCACTTTTCTCTTTCTGCTTCAGAATTCTCTCTTTGAAATTTGGCAATCTGATTAGTAAGTGCCTTGGAATAGGTATATTTAGATCTATTCTCTTGGGGTATGGTGTTCTTCTTGGATCTGTAATATTAGGTCTTTCATAGGAGATGGGAAATTTTCAGTGATTATTTCCTCAATTATTCTTTCTGTCCCTTTTCCCTTGTCTTCTCCTTCTGGGACACCCATAGCACATATATTTGCAAGCTTCATGTTATCATTCAATTCACTGAGATCCTGCTTATATTTTTCTATTCTTTTTCCTATCTGTTCTTTGGAGGGTAGGATTTCAGATGTCTTGCCCTCTAGTTCACTAATCCTTTCTTCTGCCTCTTCAAATCTGCTGTTGTAAGTCTCCATTGTTTTTCATCTCTCTTATTTTGTCTTTCATTCCCATAACTTCTGCCACTTATTTTTTTCAAGCTTTCAAGTTTTTCTTTATGGACACCCAATGGCTTCTTTATATCTTTCATCTCTTTTGCCAAATCTTCCCTCAACTCATTGACTTGTTTGTTTGTTTGTTTGTTTTTAACTGATTTAGCAAGCTTGTTTGAACATCTTTAATTAGTTGTTTCAACTCCTGTATCTCATTTAAAGTGTTTTTTTTTCCTTTACCTAGGCCATAACTTTGTTTTGCCTAGTGTTCTAGTTTGCTAGCTGCCGAAATGCAACACACCAGAGACGGATTAGCTTTTAATAAAAGGGGATTTATTTTTGTTAGTTCTTCAGAGGAAAGGCAGCTAACTTTCAACTGAGATTCTTTCTTATGTGGGAAGGCACAGAGTGATCTGCTGGCCTTCTCTCCAGGCCTCTGGGTTCCAACAACTTTCCCCAGGTTGATTCCTTTCTGCATCTCCAAAGGCCTGGGCTGAGCTGTGAGTGCCGAGATGAGGTATGCTGAGCTGCTTGGGCTGTGCTACATTGAGTCTCTCATTTAAGCACCAGCCAATTAAATCAAACATCATTCATTGCAGCAGGCACGCCTCCTAGCCAACTGCAGATGTAATCAACAACAGATGAGGTTCACATGCCAGTGGTTCATGTCCATAGTAATAGAACGAAGCACCTTCACCTAGCCAAGTTGACACCTGAATCTAACTACCACACCTAGTATGACATGTAATTTTTTGTTGGTGTCTGATTTTCTTGATTACTTTATTCTGGAGGTCATTTTCACTCTTTTTTGGGATTTCTTGTTGGTTGGATTTGTTCTTTATCCATTCTTTGGCATTCAGTTCAACTTATTGTAGACTGTAGCATACTCTATTTAACTGATCAGAAATATTCAGCTCTTGTTTTTCTGGTTCTTACCCTGCCTATATAGAAATTGTTGTTGGGGAGGGTCTCCCCAGATATGAACGACCTCAATCAGATTTTCCCAAAAAGGTAGGCCAGTTCTCAGGAGGAGGGTCTAATCAATATCAAATTTCTCTGAGGATGAGACCCTGCAGGTTTCCAGTCTTTCCTGGGAAGCCTCTTGACTCTGTGCTTTTCCTATCCTGCCCAGTAGGTGGCACTTCTCAACCCATAGCTCCCCACCAGCATAAAGTGGTGCAGTGCCTTTAATTCTCAGAAGACTCTGTCCCTATCAGGTGTGTGTTTGAGATATAGGCTGAGGTGGAAGGCAAGCTTAGGCTGTTTCTGATTCCAGCCTCTGGGTCTGAATTCTCTGTAGAAGGGCTGCCTCTTGAGCTGATCCTGCCCCGTTTCTTGGGAAAGATAGGCTCTTTAGGTAATTATCTCCTTCACTTGGCTTGTTACTTTGTCTTTCAGACCTATCTTAACTCTGTCCTTGCTTGGTTCAGCACTGATAACTGAAATGCCTAAGGCTTTCTCTGACGAATTTCTTAGAAAAAATTAAAATAAAAAGGAGACAGAAAAAAATGATAAAATAAAATAAATCCTTTTCAGAGCCAGGCGCCAACTTTCACCAGTCAAAAGCTGGAATTGGCACTCATCTCTCTGTGCCCCTATCCTTGGGGCACAGCCCTCTTCCAGGATACTGAGCTCAGCCAACTCTAAAAGCTTCTATATTTCTTTTTCTTCATCAGCCCCTTCTCCTCTCTGCCAGAAGAGACCTCAGGGTTATTTGTCTGCTGCTTTCTCTGTGTTCAGAGCTTGTATTTAGCAGTCCAAATTTGCTAATTAAAACTGCAATTGGTTCTTGGTTGGGTTACCCTCCCTGGTTCCTAGTAGTGACTGCTTCTTTTTCTCATAGTGAATTGTCTCCAACAGAGCCTACTGTGCCAGTTGGGGAGGGGCACCAGTCTCCACAGTTTGGGGGCTTTACTTATATTTCTGTGCTATGATCTTGGCCCT
The DNA here is from genome assembly GCA_004026745.1 of Myrmecophaga tridactyla. NCBI lineage: Eukaryota > Metazoa > Chordata > Mammalia > Pilosa > Myrmecophagidae > Myrmecophaga > Myrmecophaga tridactyla. The sequence continues at coordinate 11,679 of PVIY010015312.1, read as the reverse complement.
TCCACCAGTTCCAGAGTGATGTGTGTACAGTCACAGATGTCCCCCAAACAGTTGTTCCAGACAGTTCCTGGCTATTTATTAGGTGCTGTGGAGTACTAACTCCACACTGCCCTCTTGCCCTGCCTCCAGTTGTTTTTGATGCTCTGAGAAATAATGATTTCAAATTGTTTTGTGAAATTGGAATAGTACTGCTCTCTTGAAGATCCATAATGCACATTAATATTTTAAAACTTATGAAATATCTCTTTTTAAAGCCTGCTTAAAATAATTGCCTAAACTAATTTGATCACAGGACTCTATGTGTTTGTGTGCACATGTGTGTGTGTAAATGCTCCTGGAATTTGCTAGTATTTACTTAGCATTTATCTTATCCAAAGAACTATGCTAAGCACTTTTTGTCATATTTCTATGAAAGGTTAACCACTTTAAGGAAAAGATACTATTATTTAAGATATTTTATAAAATGGGAAATTGAAACATAAAAGCAATTAACCCAGTGTGAAAGTCACCCAGTTAACTCATTCTTTAACAACAAGCATCAGAAACTGAATTCAAACTCAGGTGTGATTGAATCAACAGTTTGATTATTTAATTGTTGTGCTGTACTGATTCATGAAATTCATTGCAATTCTGATATCGTTTTTCTGGGACTTAGTATTTCATTTTTAAAGACAATTATGAATCTGTCTTTCATAATTGACATAATTTCAAATTGTCCTTTTAGCAATCTCTGTTGTGGAGTTGCACACAGTTTTGTTTTGTTTTATTTTTCAAAGCATACATCTGCTTCTTTGTCTCTATAATTAATCTACACTCCAGATCCTTGATGAATATATAATCTCAAATTGTCCACTGATGTTGCCCAACCCTTGCCCAAAGCTCAATTGCAAGTAGTAATGACAACAGAGAACTACCAGAAGTATATGAAATCTGTTAATTTTCTTAACATTTAAAAAAATGACATACCTGATTGAGTCATGTGATCCCAGATCACATTGCTCTGAATTGTGCATTAGTAGTGTGAGGTACATTCTTGTTTTGGGATGAGGGATATTATTTAAAGTGAGTATAGAAAACTTGCTATTGTATTTTTTGTGAGATTAGCTGACATCCCTCATTTCAAGTAATGATTTATAGCCATTGATTTAAACAGTGCCTGAGAAGCCTCTTGGGAAAAAAAGAGAAAGAGACTGTTGATCACAAGTATATTTCAGTTGTAAACAATCATATCTGGTGGAATTATGGTAGGGGAGGTGGGGGTGGGAAAGGACTTGGTCCCTGAATAACCTTAAGGGAGAAAGGAGTCTGTCAGAGGCTAAGTGTTTCAGGGACTAAGTATGATACCTATTGACGGAATCTGCCATGATTTAGCTAACTTGGTAGCAGGATATTGATTGGAAGAACCACTTAGACAGTTTCAGCTGGATTAGTCAATGCTGCTCCCTCCTCCCAACTTATAATGGAGCCCTGACTCAGCTACTGACAACTTTGAGCAACCATCAGGACAACTTTCTGAATGCAAATATGCAGGATTGGAAACATTTGTGGGAAAAATGTAATTTCTGCAATTGGAGCAGAAGGAGATCTGGAGCTTCCATGACTCACTAGCATAAATTTGATTGCCATTATATGCCTGTGTTGGTAAGTGAGATACCCCTGTTATCCAGAAGCACATTTCCATATTGTTCATTTCATCACACAGGGTACCCTTAAGGCACATTCATAAGGGGAATTTTCTCCTAGGTTTTAATTTTAAGGGAAGCATTGCTTTCCAAAAGTGCACAAACTCTTTGATTTTTCCCTCTTTTTATTATTTAAAAATATTGTAAAACTAACTTTTTGGCCACTTAGCTAAAAATTTGATTGTTAAGACTTAAATATAAGCCTTTGAATTTCAAGTCCAGGCAATATCTGGCACTACATTCCTCATTCACTTATATACTCCTTCTAATATCTAGTGTGCTTAAGCTCTTCTGGTACCATTTGAATTTTTATATTCTCCTTTTCAATACAAAGAATATTGCAAAGAGCTGTCCTTTCTTGGCAATGCCCCAACCTGAGGACCTTGACCAAATTTCCTTCTTCATTATAATGAAATCTTAAGCAATAACTTTGAATTTTAACCCTGGCATCATGAAGCAACACCTCATCACACATGGTTGTATGTATGGTGTGCATATGTGCCGATGTTTTATGTGTTAATGTTTAATCACTCCTACTACAAACATGATTTCTGAAGACACTATATCTTAAACAACTTACTACTTTGTATATTTAAAGATAAATTCTCAATCAAGATACAGTACTGAGCACATGCATATATAAATGCTCCCTTCTGGGTCCCCAGTAATATACAGTAATAGATGCAATTTATATAAATCCATAATAGTGATCATAATGGGAAGAGGGACCGCATTAGATGAAGAATTTCATTTTTTCAGAAAAGGAAAGAGCAGGTACGTGAGGGTTGACTAAAGAAGCAGGGTCATGAAGACATAGCCTAGAATAGGTAAGGAATGAATTTCAAGGCAGGAGGCAACTGACAGACCTTGACAAATCTCTAGACCCTGAAACTTCTGACAAATCAGAGTGAGAAGAAAGGGACAAAATAAATAGATGATTTAAAATCTCTAAATTGATATTCTCTATTTCCTAAGACAAAACATCTTGAAACCAAGTACATACCTACTGACAATCATAAGTATAAGTTTCTTCTCTAGATAAATCAATTTGGGGGAAGTAGGACAAATACCGTGGGGTATTGGCACACCAGAGTAATGACTTTTGTGCCTGACATTTGTGAGCTTTGTGGCACAATATCAGTTTCTCCTGGGGTCCCTCCAAAGTAAAATAGGTAAAGGTAAAGGCTCTGCCCTTGAACTTTTCATTTATAGCCTCATTTCTGTCTCATCTTAAATGGGAAAAGACAAAAAAGGATCATCAGGCACCTGCATTATGAAGAGAAAGTTCAAGAAAAACAAACCAATTCTCCTTTCTCTTCTTGGTTGAAAGAAAAATTTTATGGAAGATAAAATAACTTTTAAGAGACTGCTCAATATCCTCAAAAAACATTTATTTAGCCATAAAATATTACTAGAGCACAATTAAAAAGGAGGAATGATAAAAGAGCTGTAAATGAAAATATGATTGCTGAACTAAAACAAGTCTCTAGAATGATTGAAAGCTAAATTTGAGGACATTGAAAGTTAAATTTGAGGACATATTTTAAAATATAGGGAAAAACGACAACATATATGAATGTAAAGATGAGACATAGACAATATTTGGAGAAGATAAATATTTAACAATAGTAATTCCAGGAATAGAGAATGATAGCAACAAACAGAAAGTAAGACATTATTTAAAAATACAAATAGGAGGTAGATCTCCATTTTGAAAGGGATTGTCAAAGGGAAATCAGAATGAATGAAACATTTCCAATACCTAAATATATCATTATGAAATTTAAGAACACCAAAGATTTTAAAAAGAGAGAGAGAGAA
>PVIY010015311.1:0-54217 GCA_004026745.1 Myrmecophaga tridactyla | reverse complement strand
CCCAATTTGAAAGTCACTTTAGGCATTCTTTCTTTCTCCTTTCTCTTTCTTCCTTCCTTCCTTCCTTCCTTCCTTCCTTCCTTCCTTCTTTCCTTTCCCCTTCCTTCCTTCCTTCCTTCCTTCCCTCCTTCATTATTTTGTCTTCCCTTTTTCCTTTTTCTTTTTTTTAAACACAGGCAAATAAAAATAAAATATCTGGTATCTATAATGTGATTTTAATCCATTTTAAACTATTCAGATAAATATTTCACTTTCAATATTAACTTCTTTTTATTGTTTCCCCCAATTTATAACATTTTCCAGTCTTCTGCCATTCTGAGTACAATCATATATTCAGATATGGACATTTACTCTGTATAAGTACATGAATTAAATTCAACCTATAAGTTCCAAATATTCATTTGTATAGTCTTTCAAATAAATGGTATCCAGAAATATTTGTCTAACAATAGAGAAATGAATGGTGCAGTGGTAAACTTACAACCCAGATTTTGTCTATTATTTAGATTACTTAATTCTGCAGAAAAAATTTTGGAGAATTTTCTTAAGAAATAATATTAGCCACAAAGGTATTATGCGAAACATGTCCCAGCTCAGACCACCGCATTGATGACAGTTTTTTGGCTTTGTAGAAGACCCCACAGAAACCTGAATTGCCTGGGATTGCTTTCCTTGACTGCTGAGCTTCAGTTTTTTTTAAATGTCAAAGTGTTTAAATTTTCCTACAAAATGAGACAAAAATCATTATAGAGATAACATTTTATAGCTTATCTCATATGTATTAGGATCTTAAAATTTTTTTTTTAATTTAACAGGATTCTAAGACAATAGTTCATTCTTGTACATGGGATAATTCAGTGCCTGCTCAGGGAAATATATGTGCCTGTACAGTGGTGGATTCTCTGAACCAAGTCAGGAATAAAACATTGGAGTAAAAATTTAGTTTTTTCTGTAGTATTTAGTTGCTGAATTCTCTTGTTGAGTAGGAAACGGAAGGACAATATTTAAAATGCTAAAGTTTTGTTTTAACTCTCATTGCCACTAAGTTCTTATTAAAAGAAACAATAATATATTTTTAAAGAAGATAAATACTGGGAACATAATGAGATGACTAGAATCAACCACATACTTTTCAAAAAAATGTATTATAATATACAAATTCTGGTCCCAAGCCAGTTGTGAACAACATTAGTGAGAGAAAAGAACTACATAAAATCCAACTCTAAATTTTCTCAATAAACCATGGCTTTAATTTTGTGATGGTCTCTGCATTCCTCCATCTGCGTGAAATATAATGCCCTTTGTATGACAGTTTTATAATAGTATTTTAACCTCCACATTTAAAACTTAAAGTGTTATTTTTTTTACTGGAAAGGAGATCAAGTAAATGAAGTCTATCATGGCATAGAGCTAAATGTTGCTATAAACTTTTCAAATAGAATATCAAATCTTAAGTTTATACCTTAGATTTTATAACCATGATTAAATGTATCTAGAGATATAACATGTCAAGTATGTCGCTGTCTGTAATGCATAAAGCCCAGTGGAATTGGGAAATGGCTATAATTTCTATTTATGCATCTAACTCATGATTCTTCTAATGTTGAGAACTAGAAAGTGAGCTGAATGGATAATGCTCCATCTTCAGCAGATGAAGAGGAGGCTATGAAATAGCAAATGATATGCTCTGTGGTGCTTGGACTCAGTCCTGCTTACCTGTATCTTGTGTCATGAGCAAGAGTCCGGGATGTCAGGGAAGGATGCAGGTTACCTGGGAACCATGGTAATGGGAAGCCTTATGCTGCAGTAGTATCATAGCTGGTGTATTCCCCTAGCCTAAAGGAGACCTGGCAAGTAGAAGAGTTTAGAGTTGACTAAGGTGGTTATGGTAAATTGTATTATGTACCCCAACAAAGGCATGTTCTTAATCCATATTCCTGTGGGTGTAAAACATTTATAAATAGGTCCTTTCGAAGATGCTATTTTTAGTTAAGGTGTGGCCCAACTGAATCAAGGTAGGGCTAGAGCCAAATAACTGGGATCCTTTATAAACAGAAGAAATCTGGATGTAGTTAGTCAGAGAAGGCCACACAGGAAGAGCTAGAAGTCAGCAGAAACCTGAAGAGCAGATACAAGGACAGAGAAATCACCATGTGATGGGAGGCAGAGATGCAACAGCCATGGAGCACAAGGGATTGCAGCAAGCCAGCACCAGAATGCAATGCAGATGCCTTGATTTTGAATTTCTAGTCTCTGAAACAGCAAGCTAATAAATGCTTGCTGTTGTGTGGTATTTGTCATAGGAATCTGGTGAACTAAGACACTGATCCACTCCTCAAAGATGATGGCTTCTTCCCTAGATGGCTAAACCTTTTATCTACATTCTGATTTTAGTATATCTCTCATAAATCTATGCAGGCTTTACCCTCAACAGTTTGTCAAGAAAATCTAAGTTTTATCCATTCTGGTTTGTTTTCCATTTTCAGAAAATAAGATGCCATCAATTAAGTTCCTTACAGATGTTCCATAAACGTGTGGACATTGTCATCTACTTTTGGCCATTTCTCAAGGCTTTGAGCATTCTCACTTGTTTGTGATGCATGAACTTATCCCTTTCCTTTCCTTACCCCTGTCAGAAACTTGCATTCCTAAACCTCTTAACATCCCCTCTTTGTCTTTATTGTTGTTTTCTACTTTAAGCCACCATCCTTCTTGTACCTGGCTATTTCTTTTTGGGTCCTACCCCTGGCTATACATTTTTGTTCTTTTCCCCACTATAATTTCCCAAAATTATAGTCACCAAACCACTCTAGTAATAGGCCAGATATCCCTTACCATGTTTCCAGAAATGAAGTCTCCTTGAGTTTTCAACGCACTCCCTCCAGTTGACTCTTGCTAGTTTGGATTTTATCCAAATGGCCTGTCCACCTCAGCTAAATAAATTGACTTTGAGTTTGTAAGTATCTCAGAGGTAATAAATTTGCATCCATCTAAAATGTCAGAATTTTTTTCTTTTTAACTGCCATCTCTGCAGTCTATATTTTTAGTGAATAGTAAATAAGGCAGAGTAAACCAGCACCTTCAATTTTTGACCTCTGGGAAATTTCAAAAGTTTTAACTTGTGAATAAGACTTTCATATTTAGTGAAAATTAGGTGTTCTAGGGATCGATACTTCTAGTTTCCTACTGCTTTTGTCCTTTTTATATCTATCTATCTATCCATGTATCTATCTATTTAAAATACAAAATTGTGAGGAAAAATCTGCTCTGACTTCAAATCAAAAGACAAGGATTGTTTATCAACCAGTTGTTGCTGTTACTGGAATAGTGATTGCTCCCGTTACTCTAGCTAAGCATCCCTCTAGATCAAAGCTTGTCTTGGAGACAGCACACATTTCCACTAATCAAGTGAGGTCAGAGCAAAGACAGGACTTGCAATGGTTTTGTGGATCCAGTCAGTGATAGAATGGGGCATGCAAAATTAAGAGGCTGGGAAAGTGGAACAAATCTACCAAGTGCAGTAAATCTGTGAAAGCAGCAATTATCCATTAAATAGTACTTAGATATTTACTTCACTCTGGCTGGCTTCTGGGCAGATTCCTTCACAGGTATAAACAACAGGCCCTGTGCTCTCTGTGATAGGTAAAGAATGTTACAGCTTTTAATAAAATGGAAGATAGACTATCAGGCAATCATGACAAGAAAACAAGACAGGTTATTTAAGAAATCATAGGTAGTGTCTAATGGACAATTTATTAATTAGTAGTTAGAAATGGGCTTATATCAGTTATTTATTGAAGCCGTATGTACCCAGAAAATTATGTTCTTCAATTTAATCCATCCCTGTGTGTGTGGACCCATTGTAATTAGGATCTTATTGTGAGTAGGATCTTAATTTAAATTGAGATGTGACCTGTCTCATTCATAGTGAGTCTTAATCTTCTTACTGGAGTCCTTTATAAGGCAAGAAAAGACAGAGGAAAGACACAGAGGAAAGCCCCAGAGAAACTGAGAGAGAAAGGACACAGAGAAGCTGAGAGAGAAGCAGCCAGAAGCTGAAAGCAACGAAACTGGGAGAGAAGGGAGAGACCAGTAGACATCACCATGTGCCTGGCCATGTGACAGAGGAGCTGAGGATCACCAATGGCTGGTCTTTGGAGAGAAGGTACCATCATGGAAATGCCTTGATTTGAATATTTTCAAGGTCTCAGAATTGTAAATTTGTAAGTTTACAAATCCCTGTTGTAAAAGCTAATCTACATCCAGTATATTATAGTTCATCAGCTTTAGCAAACTAAAACAATACTATTATAACATTTCCTAATAAACCACCACAAGACTGCAGTGGTATATGACAATGAACATTTAATTTTTCCCATGAATCTATGACTGGCTGGGTTCTTTGCTGGGCTTGCTCATGCCTCTGCAGTTAGCTGGTGGGCTGATTGAGGAAGTATTCAAGTAAGATGATTAACTGTTGCTGTGTGGATGCTCATCCTCTGGCAGGCTATTCTGTCCTTGATTTCATGGCAAAGATGGGTCCAAGTGAGAGTGAAAGTGCCCAAAGCATCCTGAAGTCTAAGCTCAGAACCAGCATACCATCACCACATGGTATTGGCCAAAGAAAATCACCAGGCCATCTCTGTTTCAAGGACATGGGGAATCGACTCTGTGTCTTGGTGGGAGAAGCTGCAAAGTCCTTTATGGCTATAGGAAGGCCATTAATTGGGATCAACAAGGCAATCTACCACAGTGCACAAGCCATAATCACTGGCAAAGTAAAAGGTCCCTGAAGCAAAAAGTTCTCCCCCAAAATAGGAATGAAGTAAATTAGGAAACAGAGCAAGTTATATATCTCTAGACAGTGAGGCAGAGAGACTCTGAGCTGATTGTGTCATCTGGAGCTCACAATTCCTCTGCAAAAGCAAGATCCTTTAACCCAATGCTTAACCATGTTTTGTGACCAAGCAGCACTTGCTAAGTCAGGTATTATTCATCAGTCATAGCTAAGTGAGTTACTTTCCTCCCTGATATGGGTTGGAAATTGTCATTAATTCTCACCTCACACTGCCAAGTATTCCAGATCTGAGTCAAACTAAGTTATTAACCTGAAGGGTTTTGATTAAAAAAAAATAGAAAGGAAGAAAACAATGATGCAAGTTATTAGGAATATGTTATTAATTTGACCACACACTAGATAAACAATTTTAGTGTCTGTGAGTGGGAAAATAGTTGTCCTCATCAAGGTACTTTGTAAAAAGTCATAATACTATGAATAGTTTTGCTAACTTTGAATCTCCCCAAGGGTCTATAGCCTATTAAACCACATATAATTACCCCCATTTCTTTTTTTTCTTTCTTTATAACATGGGCAGGCATTGGGAATTGAATCCGGTTCTCCGGCATGGCAGGCGAGAATTCTGCCACTGAGCCACCATCACACCACCCATAGTTAACCCCATTTCTTAAAGAGAAAATGAGAGACTAGGGGATGAGGGATGAAAGATGGGGGGGGGGGGGGGTAGGGAAGAGAGAGAGAGCAAGAGAGAGAATGAATACTGGACTGCTCCTTAAATAGGATTATGCACTTAAAAAGGAGAATTTTCTGTTATTGCCCATCTTTTCTAACTTTCAGATATATTTTCTCATATAGCACATACAACAACAACAACAAAAAGAAATTAATGAAATAACTGGGACATTCCTATCCTTGGCTTACTAGACTTATGCGCCCAACAAGCTGTGAATAATTCTGACAACAAACTAGACTTTTGATCAGATTAGGCACACACTGGCAAGATGGCAGACTGAGTGTTGTTACTACTAAGAAAGGAAAGACAACATAATTTGGAGACTCAGAAATAAAAGCAGTAAAAAGGATTGAAATATATAGAATTACTCAATATTTTGGATTTTTGTATCTTACCTTTCATAGATGACTTTTTTCTCTCTCAGTTTAAAACCACCCTAGTGGGGAGAATTGTAGTGCTCTGTCATTTGAAATTTGGGCTGCTTTGGGCTGCTTCGTGGTATTCATGACAATGTTCTACAGGCTATGAGCAAAATGTGTCCTTAAGAGCCAAGTTCAACTTAAAAAAAAATAGTAATAAAAATCTGCTAGGAGTGAAGGGATATTTTGTGACGATTATTTCTAGGGCCCAAAACACTCACATTGTACAAATTTCAGGAAATTCCTGCCATTGAGGTGAATTTTTCACTTTCGTCTAAAGAAGGAAAGGAAAATAAAAATAATTAATCTCTCTCACGCACTAAACTCAAGATACTTCGTGTATTAATTAAAACCTATCTTTCATTACTTTCACATGATTCTGGCTCATAGTGTTCCAGCAGTGTTTATTCTAGTTTCTAAAGGAAGAGATTGCTCTGAGGATGCAGATGTCTAAGCAGTTAACATTACAACCCCCATCAGCTAGCTTGAGCTCTGTTCTGCGAAACTACTTTGCTAAACTGTGGATTTGAATTTTGATTGAACCTACTTGCTTTCAGTCACTGGTTTTGTCCACTCTATCCTTACATCTCTTTTTTAATTCTGTTTCAATGTGCTGGTCTTCAGTGGAGTTGTAATAGGAGAGATATGGCAGCTGCCAGACATAACTGCTTAATTGCAACAATAAAGTTTGGGAGATTATGCAAAGGAAATTTTTGTTTTGACTTTGATTTTAATTTACAGAAGATAGATATTGTTACCAATACATTTTATCTAGGTAGTTGAGTGCTATTTAAAGCACTATTTTTGAAGTAGATAAAAATTTTTCTTTAACTTCCTTTCAAATTTTAGTTTGCCTCTTCAACTCCTAGAGGATGTAAAAACTTCATATGGCTTAATCCCTACCTTATTTATGAATTCAGTAAACATTTACTGCTCATCCTTACTGTATACATGTGCCAAGGAAATTGCTGTTAGAAATTTAAAAACCTTGAAGGTGGTAAAGTGTTGAGTAATAAAAAATGTGCACATCCATAAACTATAACTCAAAATTTGATAAACATATACAAAGTAGGTACAACTAGAGAACTGGTTGTACTAACTAGGGTCAATTGATTAAACTACATTTAAAAATAGGTAAGGTTTTCATTCAGAAAATATGAAGGTTAGGAAGCTGGAGAACTTGCCTAAGGATGGGGAGGGACAGTTGCAAATGTATGGAGGTAGGAAAGATGTTATTCATGAAGAAGGACAAAAAGAGTATGGCTGGATTAGAGAGTTTGTGTTGAAGAGTAGGTCCAGGTTCAGTGCTTACTGATTATTAGTCAAGCAAATGACTTGATTTTCTTTTGGAAGATTGATGTAGCCACCATGCTAATGCTGTCAGCAAAGCTGGCCTTTCACAAGCTACCTGCATTAGAGTCATATAAGAGTGCTTATTAAATATACATATGCAGCCATTTGGGATAAGCAGCTCAGTAATCTAAACTTCTGTTTTTCTGAGATTGGCATATTGGGCATATAAATCTATTCCCCAAACAATACTATTAAAAAGAAAACTCCTATATATTTCCACTTCTTAATATTTATACAACTCATCTTCACAGAGCATCCTAAAATAAGATCGGTAGTGTATGCTGTATCAACAAAAGATCTGTAATGATTTCGTTTTCAGTTTGTACCATTCCAAATAAACCTTTGGTAATCTCAAAAAAAAATGCATATTATGTACTATATTGGCTTATCTGGGGATGCAATGCTCTGAAGCATAAGAGCATTGTATGAGAAGCTTGATATCTGTAAAATAGAAGAGAGCATGTTGGGAGACCAGAAGACCAGCTCTAAAATGACTACAGCACTCAGGGGGAGGAATATATAGGTATGAGGTACAGATAGAACCTCAGTTTAACTACATCTCTACCACCTTGGCTTTGCATGGCTCTAAACAAGTTTCTGTGAGCCTCAATTTCCTCCTCTATAAATTAAAGTTCGTATCTCCAACTCCTAGAATTTAAAAAATTCATAACACATGACAATACCATGCACAGTGCATAAAAAGTAGACCCTTAAAATATGGTTCCTTATTCATCTGAATTCATCTGAATTCATCTGAATTCAGATGAATTAAGAGACTCTCTAATCTCAAGTAATTAGGATGACCTTGGAGATCTTGCCAACACCCTTTAGTTTGGGCCAAAGGCTTAAATTATCATCATGTGCAGCTGACTTAAAATTTATCTCTTCCGGACTTGATAGTTCTGAGATGATTCAAAAGCTTCTCTTACTTAAAATGTACCAAAATGAACTCATGATTTTTCTTACAAGCTTGTTGTTTTCCAGTGCTTCCTGTTTCAGTAAAGGCCTCTACTACCCAGTCTGACATCCAAGTCAGAAACTCAGAAGTTATCCTGGACATCTTCATTTCTTCACTGGTCCGCTCATCCCCTATGCAAAATAATCTCCTCTCTTTCCTGTAGCATCAATATTCCCTCTCTGCTAGGCCATTCCCATCAATATACAAATGAAATTCTCCCCTTGGTTCTACTTTTCTGTCCAGTTATTGACCCATTTCTCAGCCTTTAAGAATTTTTTTTAAAATGGAAAATCTCCTTACAAGTGTCATATGTATTCACCGACTCTGTGTTTTTCTCTGTTTCCCTTCAATCTACTCCAGTAAGGTTTTTTTTTTTTTTCCCCAAACCTTTACATGTACAGTCTTAATTAAGGTCCCAATAACTTCTATGTGGTCAAACCCAATAGTTAGTTCTCCATCTTTATATTACTCCACAGCGGATCATTCACTCACTCCCTCCTTCACTAAGCTTCTTGAGTGCCATTCTCTTAGTGGTTCTACCTAACCGCTTACCCTTTCAGTTTTGTTTGTGGGTTCCCTTCCTCTTTCTGCTTTCTTACTGCTGGATGGGCCCAAGGCTCAGGTCTTTTTCTATCTCTACTATCACTCCCTGATGAAATCACATAACCCTGAGTTCATCAATCCTCTGGTGCTTCCTCCACTTTTATCTCTGGTTCAGATCTCCCCCTCAAATCCAAGATTGATTTATTCAACTGCCTACTTGTCTATCTACTTGTACAGTGAATGTATATATGTGTCCTAAAACAAATAACAAATTGTTTCCCTTTCTAAATTTGCCCTTCCTAGCTTCCTTAATCTCAATAAAAGTCACAAATTCTCAAGAGATTAAACCATTTATTTCACTCCATAGAAGACTCATTGAAACTTTCATTCAGTGACTATCTGCTCTTAGTGAACTCACAATTATAAGAACCTTAGTCATATTTTTACCAGTCAATAGCAGATAAAAAACATAAGTGTAAAAGTAGAAGATGGTTTTTAGGTAAGGCTCATAAAGACAAATAAAAACAAAGAGCTGAATCCCAAAGAGTTATGGGGTCTTCAAAATGAAGATATAGTATGGAATTTGAGGCACCTAATAACATTGTGTAGTTATCACTAAAGAGATGACTTATGCTCATTAGAAGGCTTTCCATCAGAATTGCTAAAAAAATAAGAAAAATTTGGCATTTAAATGGTAAGGTTCAGATTTGAGAAGCATTTAATTTCAGAAACCAGCATCTTTTTCCCTCACAATGCCATCAAAATTAAAAAGTTACTTTGCGTTTTTTTGTGTATGCCTTTCTATAAGGTAGATAACAATGTGAGTGGCTTAAAATGAAATTAATCCCAAATTACTTGTCATCTTGCATAGTTTTCTCTAGTTTTTCTGCACACCTTTCTGTGGCATGAGATGCCACTGTTCATAGCTTTAATACATGTGGGTTTGAACTTCCTGAAAAACAAAATAATAAATGTATTTTACATTTTTTCTAAGAATTCCTGCTTATGTAATATCAACTTTCTTTTTGTTAGTGTTAAATTTCTCTTGTGCTCTGGCTTTGCAAACCTGTCACAACTTTCCAGAATGATCTAAGCTCTCAGCCAATGTAAAGTTATTTCATGTATATTTTGGACATGCTACCAAAATTCCTCTGTATATTTGAATGCTACTTTGCATTACAAGGAGACAAAGGTACATTGACCTTATGTGTTTTATGGTGGAAGTCAGTCTTGATTGTATATGTGTTAATTGGATGATGGGGATCTTTTACCTTTCTTTATATGCCATCTGGCCTGTATACATTGCACTTAAAATTAACCATCCTATATAATTTCGTTCACCATGTGTTTATTGAGCAACTAATGGTGTTGTGCCAAGAGCTATGAGAGGTGTAAAGGAAATGTGACCCATGGTGTTAGCTATTCAGATGCTTGAGTCTAGTGGAGTAGAAATGTAAAAAACAAAACAGCTAGTTACCAAGGCCAACCAATAGGAAGTAAAACACTTGAATAGAGTTATGCGGCCAATAGATAGAGCCACATGATATGAGAAAGTTCAGTGAAATGAATTCAAGTTTATCTCCCTAAGAATTATGGGCACAATGTGTTCTAACTTGGAAATACCGACAGTTTTCTTAGTAGTAAAATTGGGAAGAGCTTATTTTTATATAACAAAGTAGTGAAAAAAGATTCAATAAAAGAGCACAGAAAGAAGAGTTAAAAGGTTATTTATCACATTCTTTCAGCATAACAAAATATAAATAAGCAATGCTATTTGGCCTTAAGAAGGAGTGAAGTTCAGAGACATGCTGCATCATGGATAGAATTTTGAAAACATCATGCTAAGTGAAATAAGTAAGGCATATAATAATAAATACTGTACAATTTCACATATATGAAATATCTTGAAATAGTAAATTCCTAGAGAAAGAAAGAGGGTACTAGGGATTGAAGGAAGGAGGAAGGGTGAATTGTTGCTTAGTGAGGTTTAGAGGATTGTAAATTTTGGAAAATTTTGAAGTAAAAGATAAAATCTCCTCTGTTCTTCAAATAAAAAATAATCAATGTATTGAATACCTTTGGATATTTCAATGTCTTCTTTTTAAACATGTTCATTGATGATATTATTATTTTCATAATTAGAACAGTGGATTTAAATTCTGAAACAATTAGAAAGCATTTCACTCAAAATGGTGCTTTAGGAAGGTTAGCAACAAAAGTGCTATGTGATAAAGTACCAAGACTGATTTTTGAATAGTTTAGTGCAAAGAGCATCTCACTTCCATAAATTCAAATCTTTTGTTTATCAAGTGCTGATTATAAACCAGGCTCTATTATCACCTCATCTAATTCCTATTGTAACTTTATAAAGTTGTCCTTATTATTACTATTGTACTGGTTTGAATCTGTTAGGTACCCCAGAAAAGATTATATTCTTTTGGAGAAACAAGCAAGTACCCATAGAAGCCAAGACGTTTTGGAGAGAAGGACCAGCAGATGCTGCCATATGCCTTCCCATGTAACAGAGGAAACCCCAGTTGCCACTGATCTTTCTTCAGTGAATGTATCCTCCTATTGATGCCTTAATTTGGACATTTCAATGGCCTTAGAATTGTAACTTGTAACTTAATAAATCCCCATTGTTAAAAGCCAACCCATTTCTGGTATATTACATTTCTGCAGCTTTAGCAGACTGAAATGCCCATTTTAGAGAGGAAGAAACTGGAGGTAGAATAAGGAGGATTTCAACTGAGATCTGTCCTTGTTTTGAAGCCCATCCTTTTAATATCAATGACATAGTGCCTTTGAGTTGTAGTTAAAACTATGAAACAAAATTCTTGTTCATATTTGACTTGGGGTTTTGTGATCTTGGAAGTTAGTTAAATTCTCCAATCCTCAGTTTGTTCATCTTTCAAAAAAGGAAAACTGCACCTGATAGGATTATGATGAGGATTAAAAGAGATACTGCAAAAAAAAAAAGTCATCTTGTAAAACATCAAAAAAAATTACATGAGTGTAAGATAATGTGAGGAAAACTGGTATTAAAGCATTTATTTAACAATATTTGAGTATGGCATTACCCCTGACACACAAAGATATAGCCTTTGGCAACCTTCTTTGGAGAAAACTGCCATTTGTATGCAGAAATCTTTGTTTTAAAAACAAAGTAAACTTTATTTGCCACCTAGGGTTACCCATCAGGCTACATATATTTGCCAAAAGAACTTGAAAATTTAGTCATTGTTAGAAGAATTTTTCATGGTCCAAACAGCTAACTGTTTTAACATCACATAGAATCAGATTCATGGATTTGTATAGACAGGGATTACACACACATAGACACTCACACATACATGTGAATAGATAAGTGGATAAATCACTATGGAAAGAACTGAATGAAAAGCTGGTTTTAGGGTTGTGGTATCAGTTGGGGATGGCCTCAGAAAAAAGAGACAATAGTTTGGAAGACCATAAAAAAGAGATTGTACATAGCACGCTGGACTTAGTTTTATGACCTAGATGTTGGTTCTGAATCCCCCACTCTATTATATGGACAATTCATTTAATCAGATTTAGCCCTTCTTTTTTTGAGGAAAGCTATGGGCCTTTGGAACTGTCATGCATAAAAACCAAGATTCCCATATACCATCCTTTTCTTAACACCTTCATTGATATGGTACATTTGTTACAATTGATGAAATACGTATTTATAATTGTACTATTAACTATACTCCATGGTTTAATTTAGGTTTCACTGTTTCTGTAGTGCCATTCCATGGAATTTAATTTTTTTAATTCTTTATGATATATACAACCTATCTTTTCCCCCTTTAACCACATTCAGATATATTTTTCAGTGCTGTTAATTACTCTCACAATGTTGTGTTGCCACCACCACCAACCATTACCAAAACCTTTCCATCATTACAAATAGGGACACTACATTTAAGCATTAACTTCCCATTCCCTATGACTCCCCTATCCTGTCCCCATGCAAATTATACTCTAAATTCTAACTCTATAAATTTGCTTATTATAATTATTTCAATTCAATGAGATCATAAAATATTTGTCCTTTTTTGTCTGGTTTATTTCACACAACATGAGGTCTTCAAGTTTCATCCATGTTGTTGCATGTATCAGGACTTCATTTCTTTTTATAGCTGCACAATATTCCATTATATGTATCTACCACATTTTGTTTATCCATTCATTGGTTGATGGACATAGAGGTTACTTCCATCTTTTGGCAATTGTGAATAATGCTGCTACATATATTAGTATGCAAATATCTTTTCAAGTCCCTGTTTTTGATTCTTTTGGCTATATACCTAACGGTAGGTTTGCTGGGTCATATGGTAGCTCTATACTTAAGTTTTTGGGGACATTCCAAACTTCTTCCACAGTGACTGCACCATTTTCTGTTGTCACCAGCAATGAATAAGTGTTCCTATTTCTCTGCATCCTTTCCAAGACTTGTTATTTTCTTTTTTTTAATAGCTGCCATTGTAATGTTTGTGAAATGATCTCATGGTTTTGATTTGCATTTTCTTGATGTTAATGATGTTGAGCATCTTTTCATGTGTTTATTGCCCATTTGTATATCTTCTACAGAAAGATGTCTATTCAAGTCTTTTGTCCACTTTTGTATTGGGTTGCTTGTTTTTCTGTTGTTAAGTTGAGGATTTCTTTGCTATATTCTTGAAATTAAACCTTTATTGGCTATGCAGTTTCCCATTTCTTAGGCTATTTTACTTCCATAATAAAGTCCTTTGTGGCACAAATGTTTTTGATTTTGATCAGGTCCCATTTATCTACTTTTTCTTTTGTTGCTTGTGCTTGGGGTGTAACATCTAAGAAACTATTGCCTGATGCAAAGTCTTGAAGATGCTTCCTTACATTTTTCTTCTAGGAGTTTGATAGTTTTGACTCTTATACTTCGGTTTTTGATCCATTTTGAGTTATTTTGAATAAGGCATGATGTAAAAGTCCTTCTTCTTTTTATTGCAAATGGAGATCCAGTTTTCCCAGCACCATCTATTAGAGAGACTATTCTTTCCCAGTTGAATTGTCTTTGCCCTGTTGGAGAAAATTCAGTTGGCCATAAATGTGAGGGTTGATTGTTGAGTTCATGACTCAATTCCATTGGCTTATATGTCTGTCCTTGTGCCAGTGACATGCTGTTTTGATTTCTGTGGCTTTGTAATAAGTTTTAAGATTGGTAAGTGTGAATCCTCTAACTTATTTTTCATGATGGCTGTAGCTATTCAGGCCCTTTACTCTCTGAACACTTCACCTCTTTTTGGCCCTCATGATAGTTTAATAATGCTCCCTATTGTTGCATTTAGACTTAAACTAGCTCCTGGAAAAGAGAAACTATATGTTATTCATCTTGGCATTGTGACCGGACAAAGGCCATGGATTCTCCTGTTTGATGCACTCAATAACCAATTCCTGAGACACTAGGGTTTCAAAGAGAGAAAGAGTTTATTACTGGGCACATTGTAGGAGAGCAGATGGCCTACCAGCCCAAATTCTGTCTCCTCAAGTTTAGGGGGTTCAGGGTTTTTAAGGATTTTAGCATGGGGAGATGAGGTCATTTTGAATACCAACTTCATAACAGCTCTTACAGTCACAAAGGCACAAGATAAGAGCTATTACATTCATTTCAGATATCAGTGTAGCTGAATTATAGTTTAGGGATTTCAGGTATTCCCCTGTCTACTCCAATATTCCAGAAAGCAAAAATGAATATGATTCAGTAATCAAAATTGTCCCTTAAATTCTAATTTCTCAGTTACAGCATCCTCAAAACCTAATTCATTGCTTGGCAAAGATAAGCATTTAAGAAATGAAAATGAAAGTAAACTATAAATTACAAAATACTAAAATTTTCCCTTATTCATTTGAAAATTTTTTTTACAGGTATCTGGTATGCTGTCTGTTTTTATTACTCTGGCATAGTGGATAATACTAAATTATTTCAGCGCCTCTGAATATAATTTGGGTAGTCATCTTGATGTGATGCATTTAGATCATACATACGTCACCTGTTTCTGTGCACCACCTGGCTAAAATGTCAGCACCATCAATAAATGGGTGAGATTACTTTAGTACAATGCAAATAATATAGCAGGAATACACATGGTTTTCACTAAGCCATTACTCTTTTTAAATGAGGCCTATGATTATGTCATCTATCGATCTAAAAATCATCTAGTGTCTGAATAGTGGGTTTGTAAGGAACATAATTATGTTGGTTTCTAATGAGTTTATATCAGATCTAGCCAAATTCAACGTTCCTATACTTATCCTTGAGCTAATTGTTTTGACTATTGCTAAATTGCATTTTCTGGAAAACAGAAATTATTTGAAACTAGACTGTGGTTATTGAATAACCTTGTGTCAACTAAAGAACTATGTTTCATATGCAAATGTGTTCTCTGCTTCTTTTAAACATAATGGTACTTGCCACAGGAAAAAAAAAATCCAGATCTCCTAATTTTGAGGAGACAGGCTAGAAAATCATCAGAAAGTCAAAAGTGCCTAACTCAACAAAGTTTATCTTATGTTCTGATTGATTGCCAGTTAATCCAAACAGTAACCTTTAAAACAAACTTCTCCACAGAGTTCATCTAGACTGCTGTTTCTTAAGCAGATCTAGTGACTGAAACCTTATTTCTGATGTCCAAAGGTCCTGGGAAAGCATGTAAACATCCTTTCCATGGACTTGATGGAAGATTCTAGTATCTTCTTGGTGGAAGTATATAGACCTCCATAGACTTGGTGGAAGATTCTAGTACGGTTAGGATGCAAGGTGCAATTCTGTAAAACAAAAGAGGTGTCTTTAAAAAAAAAAAACTTCTTATTTTGAAATAATGTCAAAGATAAAGGACAGTTGCAAAAATGATACCCAAACAGAACTCTAATATACTCCTTATCCAGATACCCAACTTTTGCCAACTTTTAATATTTTTCCATATTTGGTATATAATACTATCTCATCTATCTATCTATCTATCTATCTATCTATCTATCTATCTATCTATCTATCTGTCTGTCTGTCTGTCTGTCTATCATCATCATCTATCATCTATCATCTAACATCTATCTGTCAACTATCTGTCTAATCTATCTATCTAACTATAAAAGAGCTGTGTTTTAAGTAAAAATACCAAAAAACAATGATTAGTAGGAATCATAATTGTCTTTCTCCTGGATACCAGAAGTTTTTAACTGACAATTCTCATTTTCAGCCTAAGCTAATATATACTATGTCAGCATACAAGTGTCTTGAAAGGAGACAACAATTACAGATTGGAAAGGAGCAGTGGAAAGACTCTCAAACAGTGGGGACAATCAAGTCAATAGGCTGAGCACTCAATCTTGGGGTTTGCCCCTATGAAACGTATTCTTGCAAAGGATAGGCTAAAGCTACTTATAATTATGCTTAAGAGTCATCTCCAGAGACCTCTTTTGTTGCTCAGATGTGGCCTCTCTCTCTCTAAGCCAATTTAGCAGATGAACTCATCCACTGCCCACTATGTGGAACATGGCTCCCAGAGGTGTAAATCTTCCTGGCAATGTGTAATGGAACTCCCAGGATGAGCCAGGATCTGGCATCATGGGATTGAAAAAGCCTATTGACTAAAAAGGGGAAGAGAGAAATGAGACAAAATAAAGTTGCAGTGGCTGAGAGATTTCAAACAGAGTTGAGAGGTTATCCTGGAGGTTATTTTATGCATTATAAAGTTATCTTTTCTTTATTTATGGTGTACTGCAGTGGCTGGAGGAAAGTACCTGAAACTGTTGAACTGTATTGAGTAGACTTGATTCTTGAAGACAATTATATAACTATATAGATTTTGCAATGTGACCGTATGATTGTGAAAACCTTGTGTCTGATGCTCTTTTTATCCAGACTATGGACAGATGAGTAAAAAAAATAAGGACAAAAATAAATAAATAAATAAATAAATAAATAAATAAATAAATAATAAGAGGGGATAAAGGGTAAAAAAAAATGGGTAGATTGAAATACTAGTGGTAAATGAGAGGGAGGTGTAAAGGGCATTGGATGTAAGTTTTTTCCTTTTTTCTTTTTATTTCTATTTCTGCAGTGATGCATATGTTCTAAAAATTATCGTGGTGATGAATACAAAGCTATGTGATGATATTGTGAGCTACTGATTGTATACGTTGCATGGACTGTATGTTTGTGAAGATATGTTAATAAAAATATTTTAAAAAAGAAGAAGAATCCTAGCCAGCTCTTTACTTGAGAGCCGGGGTTCTGTTAGTTCAGAAGGCCTTTTCTTTTTTTATTGGTTGCACAGTTGGTTCAGGTAATACCCTAATGAGTACATACACTGTGTTGCAGAGGACTTGGTACTCTTATGTACTCCATGGGAATAAAAATTTCTCTTTTTTGGGAAAGAAATCTGACACTATTTATGAAGATTTCTTAGAAAAGTTTATACTCTCTTAGCTAGATAAACTCATATCTAAGTATCTATGCTAATAAAGAATCATGTTCATGGGAATATTTTTTATAAAAATAAAAATATGGATAAGGTGAATATTAAAAAAGAACAACTTATAGTGAAGTACTATTGGAGCATTCTGCTACTATTAATCATCATGTATTTGATTAGAAACCAAGTTAACAATAGGGGAATGGTTAAATTAATTATGGCAGATATACACCTGGAATATTGTGTACCCATTATGAAGAATAGATTAGAGCTAAACCAGTTGACTCAACATTCTCATGACTATAGTTGCGTAAAAAGCAAGATTCAGAAAGTATTTATGACATGATCCTATTTAGATAAAACAACACAAGGATGAAAACAAACCCTTGATATTTCTGCATACACATACATGTATATAAGCCTAAATGAGATTATGTGGACATAGAAAATGTAGTGAAGGATACATAATAGTTTTGTCATACAGATTGCTATGTGGGAGAGGAGAGCTGATGTGAATGAAAAGTTGGAGAGAAAAAAAGAAAAAGAAAACATACTTAAAATGATATGTGGAATGACCACATTTTTGGATTTAAGAAAAAATATGCATGTTTAGATATTCTATAAAGCAAATAAACACAACCTTGTAGGCCATACCTTTGATGGCATTTTAATACTATGTGGTGTTACTTAGGCTATAATTTTAGTGTGTAGAAACCGGATCCAAAACCCTATTTGGGCTTCAGTCTCCAACCTTCTATGACATTTAATCTTATCAAGGTCACCCATTACCCTAATGCTGCCAAATTCAGTGGCCCCCTCTCTTTTAATTATTTTAGATTATTTTAGGAACTATAGTATTGGACAGAATTGACCACTCTTCTTTTTTGAGATACCTACCTCTCCCAGTTTGCCACACTCCACACTTTCCTTAGTTTCCTTTTACTGCACACTTTTGAGTGTGAACTCAAAATGTTGACATGTCAGTGTGGGATTCCTTTTCTTCTCTTTTTAAATACACTTTACCTCAATGACCTCATCAGGTCTTATGGTTTAAAATTCCTTCTAAATTGCTGACCATTTCTGAATCTCTCCAAAACTTTTCTACTATATCCATCCAACTGCCTTCTTAACCTCTTTTCCCACCCATCCACCCTTTCTTCCCCACCCCACCCTTTATAGATTTCTGTTTTTTTTTTTATCTTGTTAAATGTCTCCCAAGCACTCATTTGCACTCAACGATAATCTAAGTTACTCTTGGTACTTCTCTTTCCCCCACATCTAACTAGGCAGCAGGTTTTGTTACAAGTACCCCCAAAACATATCTTTAGTGCAACCATCCTCTGCGTCCCTCCATCCACCATCCAGAGTTCAAGTAACCATTGTTTCTCATCTGAACATAACCATGTAGTCTCTGATTTGTCTCCTGCTTTCATCTTTGTCCCTTAATAGTCTAGTTCTCAACCAGTAGTCAGAGTGATTTAAAAAACAAAACAAAACAAATTACATTCAATTAACTTGACTGTTTCAAGCATTCCCATGATGTGCCACTTCACACGAACTAAAAACTCATACTTCTTTGTGTAGCTTACCTAGCCCTAACTGATCCTACCCCATACTTATCTTCCCTGGTTCCACTTCATCCACTCTGGAAAACCTCAGCTATACTGAATGTTGGACATGCCAGCCTTATCCTGAAGCTTTTGGTTTGGCTGGCTTTGCTTGGAGCACCTTTCCTTTTGATCTTCATAAGCCTGGTTGATTCTTTCTTTTTACACCTCATTGGGGAGACCCCTAACAATCCACTTTAAACTAACCACCCAGACCCGCTCTATGAACACATCTCATTTTATTTCTCTGAATTGCACTTATTTTATATGTTATCTGTATTATTTATTATCTGCCTTTCTATGAGTAGAATCATTTGCCTTGTTTGTTTAATTGACCATACTCTGCCAGATGCTCAATAAGTATCTGTTGAATGAATGAACGAACAATCAGTGGATGTTATAAATAACTTCCTTATCTGTAATTTGGTGATAATAATAGTACTCAAAACTTGAAGAGATGTAATATTTATTGAGCCACAATTAGATGTCCTACAGCATGTTTTGGATTTTATATAATTTTATTCCATTCATTTTTCAAAGCAAATATATAAATTAAGTATAGTCCTCCCTCTTTTACATAAAAAAGTTCAAAGAGATTGTGTCCAAGGTCACAAGGTCACAAGGTCACAAGGTCACAAGGTCACAAGGTCAGGTCTATATTTAAACACAGATTTTATTTGCTTCCAAAACCCACACTTTTTCTAAAGCGTCATGCAACCTCCTTGACATTTTACAGCTCCTTATTTACCAATATTTAAGCCTGGATAGTCCCTCATTTTCTTAGATGTATTTGCTCCTTTTTTACTAAGTTTCTGATGTTTGCCAAGGATGCCATAAAGCCATCTTTATTATTATTTTTTTTGGCTTTTAAAAAGGGGAATTTAATAAATTGCTCATTTACAGTTCTAAGCCTGAGAAAATGTCCCAATCAAAACAAGTCTATAGAAATGTCCAATCTAAGGCATCCAGGGAAAGATACCTTGGTTCAAGAAGGCTGATGAAATTCAGGGTTTCTCTCTCAAGTGAGAAGGCACATGGTGAACACAGTCAGAGTTTCTCTCTCATCTGGAAAGGCACATGGTAAACACTATCAGAGTTCCTCTCTCATCTGAAAGGGTACATGGTGAACATGGCATCATCTGCTAGCTTCTTCTCCTGGCTTCTTGTTCATGAAGCTCCCTGGGAGACATTTTCCTTCTTCATTTCCAAGGGTCTCTGGCTATGATTTAATCAAGAGTGGTTGTTAAACTGGATTAGGTGACGACATGTCTCCACCTATTTGGGTGGGTCCTGATAAGTTTCTGGAGTCCTATAAAAGAGGGAACATATTGAAGAATGAGAAAGAGATTTAGAGAGAGCATAAAGCCATCTTGATTGGCCACTCAATAAACTTGCACTATTTCTCTTACTTGGGCCCTCATTGATTTTCCAAAATAGTTTTCATCATTTTATATTTATGTTTTTCCTTACTGGCTACTGGCTTTTCTTCAAGAGCTTCTCTTGATTTTCTGAAATTCTCTTCTCTGGCTTCTATCTTAACAAGGTCTTATCTTAATTCTGTGGAGACCTCCTCTGTCTTTGATCCTTTTGTTTTTAAGAGCATGCAGGTATTCAGGGCATTCTGACTTAAACCTTTTCTTCTCTTTTCCATGCTTCACCTCTTCACATTTCAGGGATCAAGTCAGGGCAGATGGCTTCTGGCTTGTTCATACCTGCCCTTAAATCTCTTCTAAACTCTAATTTCCAGGTGCCTTTGGGATATTTCTCTGTAGACATTCATAACCACACAAACCAAATCAAATTCACTATTTCTTCTCTTAAAAAATGTCCCCTGCCTCATGACACTTTTCTTTCTTTTATTAAAATGTGTAATATTAGTAATACTTACATTTTGTTACTGGCACTCCTATACTTTATCAACCAGAGAATTCAATGTGGCCTTTGGCAGCACTTTCCTTTCCAGTCAGTCTCACAAACTCATGTGTTCTACCTTTTTTTTCTCTGATTTTGAAAATTGAACAGCTTCACTAAATATAGCTATGTCATGTTAATCAATTTAAAACCTTATTATTCTAAACTTTTCTGCTTGCCTTTTCTACTTGCTTTTGGGAGGCAGTAAAAGAAAGACAGTTTTCTCTCTCATCATTTGGATAGAAGAAAATGGCAGGCAAGAACATGAATTGAAATGATTAGAAAATGACCTTTTTAATCACAAGAACTAGCAGATTCTTGGTTTTGTTCAGGAACTTCCTGTGTTCATTTCCTTTTAATAAGTCTTTTAAGCTTTATCTCTAAAACTATGGGATTTTGACCCTTTGCTGCTTTAGGCTAATAATTACCTAATTAACTTCGAAGGCATGTGTCATGCAACAATTTATCACTTTCCCACAAAGGCATTTGGGTCAACTTTATTTCCACCTTTTCCTACTTTTGTATGCGCAATTTAGATCTCAGCCTGCCAATACAAACATCCTTCATTTTTTTGATTAGCATGAAGACCAAGGCTGAGGAAGTGCCTGAAAACAGAGCCTGACTTAAACTAGACCAGAATTTATTTTTAATTCTTTTCTTTTTTCCACATGGGCAGCACTGGGAATCGAACCGGGGTCTCCAGCATGGCAGGCGAGAACTCTGCCTACTGAGCCACAGTGGCCCACCCAACAATTTTTTTTTTTTTTTCACATAGGCAGGCACCAGGAATCGAACCCGGGTCCTTGGGCACAGCAGGCAAGCGTTCTTATCTGCTGAGCCACCGTGACCCGCCCCCAACAATTTATTTTTAATGATAAAATTAATGCATGCATTGTAGAACAAATGCAAAGCCCCAGATACTATGCACACACAAAAGAAACAACCTTAGTTCCACAACACAAAGATAACCATTATTAATGCCCTGCATTAAAATATGTATGTATATTGTGCAGGATATTTTTATTTGCATATCTGCATGTATAAATGAGAATATTTTGTGCTTGCTGTTGGAGAGCCTGCATTTTTGCTTAAAATTTTCTTATGTCAATAAACATGCTCTGTAATGTTATTTCAATGACTGCATGGCTTACTGTCATTTAACTCTTCTGTAGTTAATTTTAAATCAATTCATTACTTTTGAACTTTTAGATTATTTCCAATTTTTCACTCATGCAAACAATAAATTGATAAATAATCTGAATGAAACTTAGTCCACATTCATAATTAGGGTAAATTACCAAAATTAGGAGTGTTTGGGAAAAAAGCATATTCTGTATGAAAATACTTTTGTCTTACAAGCTTCTGCATGTAATATTATTGTTTTAATATTTGAAAGATATCCATTTTTATTGTAGTTATTTTAATTCATATTCTTAGAACAAAAGTGAAATCACTTCACTATTTTAATACTAGAATTGTTTATTTGCTTTTCTAATAGATTTGTAAATTTTTTATTGATTAAAAAGTCTATCCTTTTTATCCTAATAATCTTCACCCTTTTTCAATTCTTCATATTAATATACTATTATTAATAAGCACATGCTCAATTTGCTTTTATGTATGCAAATTTTAATCTTCATTTGTTGTTTTTGTTTCTCAAGGATGACAGTCTGTAGATAGGTCACATAAACAGAAAATTCTACTAAATAAGTTTTGTTTTTTAGCATTTAAATCTATAATATATCTGGGCTTCATTTAGTTGTTTAGGATCTAATTTTAGTTTTTTCTAAATGTGATCATTCAATTTTTCAAGAACAGCAGTCAGATAATTCATGCTTCCTGATTATTTGAAATGTCACTTACATCACATACTTAAATTCTTACCTATAATATAATAATATATGTAACTTGGCCTTTTGTTGGTGTGGGAAGATGTTAAATAAAATTCAAAAGTGAATTCCAGGAAATCCCTTTTAAAAATTATAAATTATACAGCTTATATCTGTGTATTTGTGTGTTTATATATACACATCCACATATACACACAAATATATGTATATATACACAAATAGAAGTATAAACATGCATATGCATACATACATATATATAAACAGAGCTATATATATATATAATCTTTTATTATGAATTTCTATCAATCTTTTATTATTTTCTTCCATATTTTTATAAGTACTTTAAATAATGTTAAATTAAAGAAAATATCAATAAGGTTTTATTTGGGATGGTGTTGATATATCAATTAATTTGGAGGCAATTCATAATACTGGATCATCGTATCCTAAAGACATCATGTTCTTAAGAGAAATTTAGTAGTTTCCCTTTTATGGAGTCATTTTAAAAGTTTAATCTTTGATATTTTGTAAACCTTGTTTCTATTGTAAATAGGAACTTTTTTCCTATTCAACTTCATAAAGTGTTCGTTTATTTGATCCAACCATCTTACTAATACCTGTTATCATTCCTAATAATTCTAACTCATTATTTTTTAGAGAGGTGATTAAATCACTTGTCATTTCTATGATCAAGCAGCTTAAGGAGAATGGCCTGTTGATGGATTGTGTGAAATCTCAGAGGGGAAAGTTTGTTAGTGCAATTCATTTTCTTGTTGGTGAAGATGCTGTTCCACGAAAGAGTACTTTTTATTGAGTTGACCAATTTGTCCTCTGTCCTACTCTGCTGTTAAATGGAAAAGGATTGCTTCTTTTCAGGCTCCTGTGGTGGCATCAAGGAAGAGTCTTGAAACTTTGGAGCAAAATTCTTAAGGACTCAAGTCCCCATCCCTCCACCTTTCCATTTGTTCTGTCTCTTCTTGCCTTAGGTCTTCCTGAGTTAGCTACTCCTGATTAAATGTGACTGTAGGTGGTCAAGGGGATTTCAAATGTAGCACTTAGATTCTCTTTTACAGCCTTAAATCCTCTAGAGGCAGTTTTAAAGATTCATGTCCTTTTTCTTTTCTTTCTTTTTATTAAAATCCTCTGGAAACACTTTATGGAACATTTTGGGAGCCCACTATTATTGCTTCTGTGTTGAACAGTCATTGTCTCCAGAATTATCTATTTTCCTTCTTAAATTGCCAACTATTGTCTCCTAGATAATTAGAGAGGGTTTTTATCATGTGTTTCAATTTATGAAGATCTGTCATTTTCATTCTTTCCATAAACATGCAGTTACCACATAACACCTTATAGGCACCTGTGTGGGTACCCAGGGTGGGCACACCAACTACAGTAGGACTTGTCATAGCAGAGCACCAGTATGGTACTGTTACCTTGTGTCCTGTGAAGAACAAGAGCTGTGAGCATGTATATGGTGTGGGGGGCAGATATATGATAGGTGGAGCCATTGCATGGGCTGAGCTTTAAAAGATGCATTGGAGCTAAATGTGTACAAAACAGCACAGGGACATTGCATTCCTCAGAGGAACTGCAAGATCACTGCTGTTGGGCCCTAAGAAGTGTGGGCTCCTGTGGGATAAGGCTGCAGAGGGTAAGCAGGGAGGATGAAAGACCTTGCATGTCTTCCAAAGGCATCTGGACTTTATCCTGAAGGTTTTATGAGCAATGTTAGAACAACAAAAAGAAAGGATGTGTTAGGATCAGTTTGTGGTTATGGAGAGATCACTAGCAGCAATGAGGAAACTGAACTAGAGTGTCCCAAGGCTAGAGACAAGGAATAAATTGAAACGCTGTTGTTCTAATACAGCTGCAAAGTTGCAAGAACTTTAAGTTAGTGCACAGATGCATTAAGAAAAATGTGTACAATTTGAAGATTAGTAATTTTAAGCTTTTTCATTTTACAATTCTTTGAGCATATTCTTATATTAAATGTTTAGTCCATATTATGACTTGTTAAACATATTTTTGTATAAAATACCTACTTAAGAGCTAGATCTGGAGAGCGATGCTCTGGGTTATAAATAAAAAGCTTTGCCTTTTCTGAGCTATATGAACTGAGCAAGTTACTTAAATTTCCTGTGCCTCAGTGTCCTGATTTGTAAATATGAAGGTAGTGATAGTAAATAATTCATAGGATGGCTGTGAGGAATAAATGAGCTAATCTAGATAAGATTTTTAGAATAGTGCCTGTCACATAGTAAGAGCTCCATTCATGCACAGGGAAAGTGGGTATAAAACAGAAACCCATAGACTACAACAGGATAAAAGGTATAGCAGGTTTACACAACAGATGTTGGCAAACTGCTGTCTGCAGGCCAACTCCGGCCTGTTTTTGTTTTTAAATTTGATTTAGGTAACATATATGAATTTTGTCTTTTAACAAACTTAAGTGTACAATTCAGTGGCATTAATTACATTTATGATATTGTGCTCCATCACCACCATTCATTAACACAACTTTTTAATCACCCTAAATAAAAACTCTGTATCCATTAAGCAGTAAATCCTTATTTTCCCTGAACCCTGGTAACCTCTAATCTAAGTCTCTATAAATTTGCTTATTCTAGATATTTCATACAGGTAGAATCTCATATTTGTTCTTTCTCTCTGGCTTTTTTCACTCAATATAATGTCTTCAAGGTTCATTTATATTATTGCATATATCAGTATTTAATTCATTTTTATGGCTCAATAATATTCCGTTGTATGGTTATACCACATTTTATTTATCCATTCATCTGTTGATAAGCACTTGGGTTATTTCCACCTTTTCACTATTGGGAATAATACTGCTATGAATATTGGTGTACAAGTATCTGGTTGAGTTCTTGTTTTCAATTCTTTTGAGTGTGTATCTAGAAATAATTTTACCAGGTCACATGATAATTCCATCTTTAATTTACTGAGGAATTGCCAAATTGTTTTCCACAGCGGCTGCACTATTTTATATTTTCAACAACAATGCAAGGGTTCCAATTTCTCCATGTTCTTGCTAACATATTATTTTCTAATTTTTTAATAGAAGCCATCCTGTTGGGTGTGGAGTGTTATTTCATTTTAGCTTTGGTTTATATTTTCTTAACACTAATGATGTTGAGAATTTTATCTTGTGCTCACTGACCATTTGTATATCTTATTTTGAGAAATGTCCATTCAAGTTCTTTGCAGTTTTAAATTGGGTTGTCTGTCATTTTTTGGAGCTCTTTATATATTCTGGATACTGTCATGTGCTTTTATAAATAAAGTATTATTGGCACCCAGGAGAGCTAATTTGCTTGCTCATTGTCCATAGGTGTCTCTGCACTTCAATGACAGAATTGAGTGGCTGTGGCAGAGGCTATGTGGTCTGCAAAGCCTAAAATATTTATATCTGGTTCTTCACAGTATAACATTGCAGTGCATACTATAAAGAAAGAAGTACTTACATTGGGAGAAGTGGAGTCCCCAACACCATGAACCCTATTTTCTCGAAGGGAAATAAAATGAACCAAAGTTATGTCATAGAAGGCTCTCTTCAACAAGGGCTAGTCATAGGAAGAGCAACCATGCTGTCTTCAAGCTGCAGGATGATCCTCTGCTGCTTCACATGACTGAAATCCTTATTCTGACACCCTGGAGAAAATCCGCCTGCAGCATTAAAAGCAAAACACTAATTTAGCATCAATGGAGTAAAAAGTCTAAGCTGGATTGATGGTGTGTACTTAAAGAGTTTCCAAATGATATTTTGTCAAGCAATGAAGTAACTAGTTAAATGACTCTCATGCTGACATACGACTTTCACATTTTTCTTCTTTTCTTTTAGCATATATATATATATTTGAAATAACATTCTTTGACCTACATCATGTCAGTCCTGTTACTGAACAAATGGAAATTTAAACTGCAGGATTATGTAATATTTACATGCCACATATCACCATAACTGCCCTAGAAGTACATGAAACATCTGGGAATTCAGCACTGTTTTGCAAACTATGCTTTTCATAGTATTGCAACATTGCTGTCAGTAAACACATAATTATAACAGATCCCAAATTTGCAAATGCTGGCAAAAAATATGTGGTCTATTTGATGGAAGAAAATTGTTCATGTGGTAGAATTCTGATTAGAATTCTAAGAATTATAAAGATTTAGGTAGGCCTGCAGTCAAGGGAAAACAAAAGCCGACGCTTTATGCATAGAACTCTGCCCATGCATTAATTATTTTGGGTTTGTAGTTTTATTCATCCTTATTTTTCAGTTGACAGCTTAGGGATAGTCCTAACCAATACTTATATAGTACTTTCCATGGGACAGACACAGATGTAAGTGATTCTTTCACACTGAAGTATTTAATCCTTTCAAGAGAAACTATTATTATTACTTCACAGAGGGAAAATTTGAAAGACAGAGGGATTGAGTAGTTTGACCAAAATCGTGTCCCTCAGTAGCAGAGTAAGAATTTAAACCCAAGTAAGTTGATTAAGGAAGCCATGCTCTCTAACCATTAAACTAGGACACCTCTCACATATACATGTATACCAAAGAGCTCCTGATCTCTGAGATATGCAGGAGACAATAAAAAGAGTGAAATAGTCCTGCTAGGCCAGAAGAATTGTTTTAAAAGTACTTGAAAGTCTGTTATTGAAAAGTTACATGCTATTATAATATACCAAAAGACCTATAATTCACTTCAGATCCAGCTTGTTAACGTCAGGCTCTTGCTCAGCATTTCTCAACTTTGGCTGCACATGAGAATCTCCTGGGGAGCTATGAAAAATACCAATGCCTGGCTCTCCTTCAGGCCAATTAAGTTAGAATCTCTGGGAATGGGCCCCAGGTGTAGGATTTGGTGAAAGCTCTCTGGGTGACTACTAGCATGAAGCTGGGGTTGAGAACCCACTAAGGGCCTTAACATGTCTCACAGATGTAGCACCAAGGCTGGTGGATGGGTCACCATAATCACGATGGTATTAGGTGTTAGAAATGAGAACACTTTCAATTACCTGTTCATTCATCAAGGCTGGAAAAATGTGTGCATTGGATAGATGCTTGTATATTTTGGATTCAAGAAATCTTTGAATGCTTCTGATACCTTTAGTATTTGCCAGAGCCAGTACTTTGAGACTTTTAACATAGCTTCAACATCAGTGAACCAGACCCATGGAAAGATATGGGAGGAATCCCTTTTTGGTATAGATTCCAAATTTTAGAATGCCTGCCAACCTAGAAGTAATGGGAATATGTGTGTGGGTACTCTATTGGGAGCTCTTCTGTCATTACTCACCAGCCTGCTGCCATTCCACATGCTGCATGATCTGTTTCATTTTATTAAATTAAAAAAAAAGGCTGCTAATTCATAAGAAAAGCAAAATAGTTTGGGCAAACATGACCTGCATTCTGATTATAAGTATAACACTGAACGGATTGAAAGACCCTGTTTCATTTCAAGCTATCCTAACATCCGGCACTTCCACAAATTCTAACACTCTTTTCCATGATGAAACAAGACTCAAGTGGTCCAGTTATGGTGTACGTATGTTAAAACTGTTAGAGCTCATTAGCTCAGTACAGCGGGCTGGTCAGATATAGATGAGGCTGAGGTTCCGTCCAAGTACACAAACACATAGTGAGAAAATTCTGCTCGATGGGTCTTCCAGCTTGCTAATAGCAATGAAAGAAATCATTGCATATGAATGTATAAAAAAACCAAAACCCATGCACTTTTTTTCTGAATTCAGTATTCATTGTGTTTATTGTTTAATTCTAGAAGAAATACCTATGTGACGTATGATGATAAAGAGTGTTATACTCTTTTTTGAGGATCTCTAATCATGCATCATAGAGTCTCTTCGTCACTGGTTGGTTGGACATCTATGCAAATTCCAAAGGCATTTCTTGCCTTTGTCTCTGGAGACATCTTAGAGTGGGTAGTTTCATTTGACAGCATCCTGGACTGCTTAGAGAACCAGGAAAAAATGGTGACAAGATGATCTAATTGAACTTTTATGTTTCATACTTCTTTTATGAGGTGGAAATAATACACATGCATTCAGAAATGAACCCAGTCCTTCAATGGGTGAATAGAAGATATCCATATCTGTGCATAATGAGTCCAAATACCTTTTCATGCATGAGTTCCCATCATTGTGGACCAGTAGAAAAGTCAAAGAACACCAGAAATGCTGGGATTCTGGCCAGAAGTTAAAGTAGCCATAATAGCTCTCAGAGATGACACCACTGACCACTGTAGTGTTCTCTGAATGGGAAGCTGGGTTTGGGTTAACAGACTTCTCTTCCAGACTTCCCCCATCTCTCAATATACATACATACATATATATATTTACTGGGCCTCTTTTGGAATGGAGGTGGAAACCATCTTCTTCATGGTGATTGGACGTTGACATTCTTCAGAATAAAACATCCATTATTATAATTGAGACAGCATTCTTTTATAAATCAGGGTGGGACCACATCAGGGTCATGTCTTCACATTTTGATAAGGGGTTTATTAGATACTTCATGACTTTGGGTTCTTATGACCCCAATTCTAGGATAAGGAACAGATGGTTTCTCATAGAATTTTCTACAATGGTGGGATATGGATGAGAAGGAAAGGACATTAGGTGACAAGAATAATGAGATGCATGACTGGACTATAGTTGGATTGTGGTTACGGAAGGCAAGTTAAGCCAGCAAAGCTGATTTATGTGGTGGTCCTCAATGTGATAGGCAGCAGGCATGTTCTATTTTTCTTCTGCTTATACATTTTCAATCTCTATTCCTTTTTAACAAATTTATTACAGATTTTGACTGCTTATCAGCTTCTGTTCAGTCATCCTCATCTTCTCTATAATTTTGTTTAATTCATTTCTTCCACCTAAAATATTCACTGCCTCTTTCTGCTTCATCTGCATGAAAATCTTCTCCAAATCCATCTTTTAAGGGAAGCACAATCATATGTGATCAATTACTTAGATTTGTTGAGATGTACAATTTAAGAGTTTTTATACTATTTTGGAAAAATTAAGTCACTTTGTGCATGTTTCTCCACAACCAGCTTTTTTTAAAAAATATTTTTATAGACAAATCTTTTCACACATATACAGTCCATACATGGTGTACAATCAGTGTCTCAGAATATCATCACATAGTTGTGTATTCATCACCATGATCATTTTCAGTACATTCACATCACTCCAGAAAAAGAAATAAAAATTAAAAACTCATACATCCTATACCCCTTGCCACTTCTTCTCATTGACCACTAATAATTCAGTCTACCAATTTTTTTTATCTCTTCCCCACATTATTTGTTTATTTTTTCATCCTTTTTTTTTTTTAACTCATCTCTTCATATCCTGGATAAAAGAAGCACCAGACACAAGGTTTTCCCAATCACACAGTCACAATGTAAAAGATGTGTTGTTATACAATCATCTTGAAGAATCAAGGCTACTGGAACACAGCTCAATAGTTTTAGGTACTTCCCTCCACCCACTCCAATACACAATAAATTTAAAAGGGATATCTGTATAATGCATAAGAATAACATTCAGGAGGTGGGGCAAGATAGCAGCTTAGGGAGGTATGGAATTTAGTTCATCCTCCAGAGCAGTCACTAACTAGCCAGGAATGGTACAGAACAATTGCTGGGAGAGCATCAGTGACCAGACACACAGTGTATACCAGTCTGGGCCAGGTGTAACACCTGAGACCCCACACAGAATTGTTAAGTCTCACAAGTCATGGAGGCTGGCACCCCTTCCCAATGGGAATGGCAGGCTGGTTCCCTAAAAGGAAAAGAAACAGAGTTTACTAGGAGCAGGGGCTTAGCTCAACCAAGCTCCAATTGTGGAATTAATTGACAAATTCTGACACTGAAAATAGGCCCCCAGCATAGATAAACCTGGAATAGCACTAAAGGTCCTAGGAATTTTTGCCCTGGCAGAAATGGGGCAGGAATGATGAAAAAAAAAAGGATTTTTTTTTGAGTAGGAAAGCACAAACTACTGGAAAAGGGCTGGATCCCAAGAAAAGATGGCACATAGAGCTTGGAGATACATAGAACCACATAACAACTTAAGATCTTGATCAACAAACCTGAGAAGCAGGGGTCTGACTCTGAAAAGCCTTTTTTTTTTCTTTTTTCTTTTTTCCTACTTCTTAATAGCATATAAGATAGAACTGGAAGCACTTTCAGGCTCCAGCACTGCCTCAGGCAAAGCAGAATTAAGCTTCTCTGAGAGAAAAAGTAACTAGTTAGGTGAAAGTAGCTAATTCCTTAAAGGGTGTATCTGCTCCAAGAGAAAGGTGGGGATGAATTTAGCTGGAATCCCTCCTTCAAGGAATACAGGTCCCAGGGACTGGAAAACTGAAGCAATTAAGGCCATCACACAACCTCATCTCTGTCTCAACTACACCACAGCAGAAAAGTCTGCTGAAATTAAAGGCACCACATTTCTTTACACTGGTAGGAAGCTACAGTCAGACAAGTGCCACATGTTGGGCAGGATAGGAGAAGTACAGGCTCTAGAGACTTCATAGGAAAGTCTGACAACCTGCTGGGTCTCACTCCTCAAGCAAGACTGATGCTACTCTTTCCTCCTGAAATGTGGGCCTGTTTGGTCTGGGAAAATCTGACAAAGGTCTATAATATCTGAGGACAACATCCTCAAAAAAAAAAAAAAAAAAAAAAAAAAAAAAAAAAAAAAAAAAAGAGAAGGTTCCATACAGGTGGGGCAAGAAGCAGAAAAACAAGAACAAAAAAAAATTCTGATCAATAAAACAGAACTTTTGCTAAAGGTCTAGAATAAATTGAACTGAATGTCAAAGAACAGATAAAGAACAAAGTCATGCAGCAAGAAAATCTTAGGTAAAAAGTGAAAACAATTTCCAGAAAAAACTAATTAAGGAAATCAAATGTCTAGATGACAGCAAAAAAACATATGAGTCATATTAGGAAAATTGAAGATATGACTCAGTCAAAGGAACAAATCAACACTTCAAATGAGATATGGAAGTTGAAACAACTAATTCAGGATGTTTGAACAGACATGGAATATCTCAACAAAAATCAAATCGATGAGTTGAGGAAGGATATAAAGATATCTTATTGGATGAACAAAAAGAAGAGCTCAAAAGTTTGAAAAAACAATTCACAGAAATTATGGAAATGAAAGACACAATAGAGGAGATGAAAAACTAATGGACACCTACAATAGATTTGAAGATGCAGGAGAAAGGATCAGTGAACTAGAAAACTGGACATCTGAAATCTGACACACAAAAGAAAACATAGGGAAAAGAATGGAAAAATATGAGCAGGGTCTCAGGGAATTGAATATAAGCATGAAGCACATGAATATATGTGTTGTGGGTGTCTTAGAAGGAGAAGGGAAAAGGAGGAGAAATACTAATGGAGAAAATAATCACTGAAATTTTCCCATCTCTATGAAAGACATAAAATTACAGATCCAAGAAGTATAGCATACCACAAACAGACTAAATCCAAATAGACATGCTCCACAGCATTTACTAATCAGATGGTCAAATGACAAAGGGAAAGAGAGAATTTTGAAGGTAGCAAGAGAAAAGCAATCCCTCACATACAATGGAAGTCCAATAAAACTATGTGTGGATTTCTCAGCATGGAGGCAAGAAGGCAGTAGTATGATATATTTAAGATTCTAAAAGAGAAAAACTACCAACCAAAAAAAAATTCTAAATCCAACAAAAGTGTCCTTCAAAAATGAGGGAGAGATTATAATGTTTTTAGCAAATAATCACTGAGAGAATTTGTGACTAAGAGACCAGCTTTTAAAGAAATACTAAAGGGAGTACAACAGGCAGATAAGAAAAGACAGGAGAAAGAAGAGCATAGAAATGAAGACTATCAGTAAAGGTAAAAAGAGAAAAAAAATTAGAAATAACATCTGGAATTGAATAGAGTGTTCAGAAATTGTCATATATGGACAATTGATCTTTGATAAGGTGGGTAAGCCAAGCCACCTGGGACATAGCAGCCTCTTCAATAAATGGTGCTTGGAGAACTGGATATCCATTTGCAAAAAAATGAAAGAGAAACCACATCTCACACCCTATACAAAAATTAACTCAAAATAGATGAAAGACCTAAACATTGGAGCTAAGACTATAAAACATTTAGAAGAGAATGTAGGGAAATATAAAGTTTGTGATAGGAGGTGGTTCCAAATCTTTCACCTAAAGCACAAATATTGAAAAAAGAAATAGATAAATGGGATCTCCTCAAAATTAAACACCTTTGTGCATCAAAGAACTTTGCATGAAAGTAAAAAGGCAGCCTACATGATGGGAAACAATATTTGGAAGCCACATAACAGGTAAGAGTTTAGTATCCAGAATATTTGAAGAAATTCTTCAACTCAAAAACAAAAAGGCAAGCAACACAATAAAAAGCAATGGGCAAAAAGTGGGCAATGGTGGCTCAGTTGCAGAGTTCTAGCCTGCTATGCAAGAGACCTGGGTTCATTTCCCAGTGCCTGCCCACACACACACACACAAAATGGGCAAAAGACATGACAGACAGTTCTCAGAAGAGGAAATACAAATGGTTAAAAGGCACATGAAAAGATATTCAACCTCACTGGCTATTAGGGAAGTGCAAATCAAAACCACAATGAATTATAATCTGACACCCACTTGTATGGCTGTGATACAAAAACCAGAACATGACAAGTGTTGGAGAGGATGTGAAGAAAGAGGCACATGTATCCACTGTTGCTGAGAATGTAAAATGGTACAACTTCTCTGGAAGGCAGTTTAGTGGCTCTTCAGGAAGCTAAGCATAGAATTGCCATATGATCCAGCAATTCAATTATTGGGTATATATTCAGAGGACCTGAAGGTATGGGCACAAACAGACATTTGCACACTGTTCTAGTTTGCTAGCTGCCAGAATGCAATATACCAGAAATGGAATGGCCTTTAAATAGGGGCATTTAATGAGTTGCTAGTTTACAATTCTAAGGCCAAGAAAATGTCCCAATTACAACAAGTCTACAGAAATTTTCAATCTAAGGCATCCAGAGAAAGATACCTTGGTTCAAGAAGGCTGATGAAGTTCAGGGTTTCTCTATCAAGTGGAAGGGCACATGGCAAACACAGTCAGAGTTTCTCTCTTGGCTGAAAGGGCACATGGCAAGCAACACATCATCTGCTAGCTTCTTCTCTTGGCTTCCTGTTTCATGAAGCTCCCTGGAAGGCATTTTCCTTCTTCATCTCCAAAGGTCTCTGGCTGGCGGACTCTGCTTCTCGTGGCTATGTCGTTCTGGTCTGCTTTCTCTGAATCTCTTCCATTCTCCAAAATGTTTCCCCTTTTATAGGACTCCAGAAATTTATCAAGACCTACCCAAATGGGTGGAGATGTGTTGCCACCTAATCCAATTTAACAACCACTCTTGATTAAATCACATCTCCAGGGAGATGATCTGATCACAGTTTCAAACACAGTATTGAATAGGGATTATTTTGCCTTTATGAAATGGGATTTTGATTAAAACATTGTTTTTCTAGGAGACATACATCCTTTCAAACCAGCACACACACCAATGCTTATAGCAGCATTATTTGCAGTTGCCAGGAGATGGAAACAGTTCAAATGTCCATCAATAGATGAGTGGATAAACAAGCTGTGGTACATACATGCAATGGAATATTATTCATCTGTAAGGCCAAATAAAGTCATGAAGCATGTAACAACATGGATGAACCTTGAGAACATTATACTGAGTGAAATTGGTCAGAAACAAAAGGACAAATGCTGTATGGTCTCACAGGTTATCAGGAGATAGAAATAGGGTAGAAATTGGACAATTGGTGCTGACAGAATACAGATTATGCAACAAGACTGATTGTAAAAATTCAGAAATGGATAGCAAAATACTACATATGATTGTAACACAATATACTGAATGAAGCTGAATGTGAGTATGATCGAGGGAGGACAGCTGGGGGCACATATAAAATCAGAAGGAAAGATAGAGGATCAAGACTGAGATGATATAATTTAGGAATGACTAAATGGGACAATGATGGTGATTAAATATGCAAATAAAAATGCTTTTGCATGAGGGTGAACAAATGAATGTCAACATTGCTGGGTATTGCAAATAGATGGTATATGGCAAAAAGTATAATCAATGCAAGCTAGGGTCCATAGTCAACAGTAACATTGTAATATGCTTCCACTGAATGTAACAAAAGCATTAAGTCAAAACTAAATGTCAACAGGTGGGGGCATGGGGGAGGGGTATGGATTCTTTACTGAAGAAAATAAAATGTCTTCATATAGATTATGGTGATGAAGGCAATGTCAATATACTTAGGTTGGATTGTATGCTGTCAGAAATAAAACTGTTTAAAAATGGAGAGAGAGAAACAAATGCTAGAGAAACTGCAGAGAAAGAAATGTACCTATTCTTTGTTGGTAGGGGAGCTAAGAGGTGCAGCCCCTTGGAGGGCAGTGTGGTGGTTCCACAGGAGGCTAGGGTGTGATTGCCATATGATGCTGCAAGCCCATTGCTCAGTATATACCTGGAGGAACTGAGTGTGGGAACATGAATGGACATTTGCACACTGGTATTTATGGTGACAGTGTTTGTGATCAACAGTGGATGGAGGTGGGCTAAGGGTACAACAAATGAGGAATGGAAGGGGAACTATGGGAACATACAATGGACTTCTGAGCAGCTGCAAAAAGTAATGAAGCTGTGAGGCATGCAACTAGGTATATGAACCTTAAGGACTATATATATGAAATGTCAGGACTAAAAGACAAATATTATCATGCCTCAATCATATGGATAACTATAACATAAAAACTTGGTGAACTGAAGTCAAGAACACAGGTTATCAAGTTGGAGGCTATTGTAATCGGTCCTAGACTATAAACTTTTATAGCAGAAACATCTATTCTGCAGTTGTACCTTATTTTTTCTAAATTCTGAGATACTTAACTATTTGTTTATAACCTGGTCATTTCCAGAAATTCCCAGCATTTATGTGATACTCAAGACTCAGAGTTAGAGCTCTGAAGTTATGAAAGTCAGTACTACCCCATAGAGGAACTATTAAAAAGTTGAGAAAGTGATTAGATCTCAAGTAGAGATACGAATGAAGATGATCTGGATGGGATTACGCTATATCAGAATACAGGGTATAGGATGATATCATCCATATTTTAAAATTTCAACTTTTGTTTGAGCCCAAAGGGAGAGATGTATATTTGGTGCAAAATTTATATTTTGGGTAGTGCATTTCCTAATATAACTTGTATAGTTTGTTTAGTTGAACACTATAAGTACATGGAATCTTGAATAGGGTGTGAGTTTTCTTGGTTTGTCCAGGTTAGGTTGATGCTCTGATATATTCCAGAGTAATTTGGGCAGTGAATAAAGAAGTATTTGCAAAGTCCCCTTGGGGGACTGGACAGAAACAGGGAAATATTCTACTTCCCCATTTAGAAACTTTCTGATATTCTTGCAAGCAGTGGGAACAACCAAATCAATAGGCTGAGTTCTTGATCTTGGGGTTTTCCGCTATGAGACTTATTCCTGCAAAGGATAGGCTAAGTCTACTTAAAATTAGATGTAAGAGTAACACCCAGATAACTTCTTTTGTTGCTCAGAGGTAGCCTTTTGTGTAAGCCAACTTGGCAGATGAACTCACTGCCCTCCCTCCTATGTGGGACTTCGAGGAGACTAAATCTCCCTGGCAGTGTGGGACAGAAATGCTGGATGAACCAAGATCCAGCATCAAGGGATTGAGAAAGCCTTCTTAACCAAAAAGGGGGAAGAGAGAAATGAGACAAAATAAAATTTCAGTAGCTGAGAGATTTCAACCAGAGTGGAGAGGTTATCCTGATGCATTATATAGATATCCATTTTTAGTTTATGATGTTTTGGAGTGGCTGGAGGGAAATACCTGAAAATGTTGGGCTGTGTTCCAGTAGTCTTGATTCTTGAAGATGATTGTATAAAGATAGAACTTTTATACTGTGACTGTGTGATTGTGAAAACCTTGTGTCTGGTGCTCCTTTTATTCAGGGTTTGGACAAATGAATAAAAACATTATGGGTAAAAAATAAATAATAGGGGGAACAAAGGGTATAATAACTTGGGTAGGTGAAATACTAGTGGTTAATGAGAGGGAGGGTTAAGAGGTATGGTATGCATGAGTTTTTTCTTTTTTCTTTTTATTTCTTTTTCTGGAATGATGCAGATGTTCTGAAAAATTATCAGGGTGTTGAATAGACAACTATGTGATGACATTGTGAGCCACTGATTGTGCACCATGTATGGAATGCATGTGTGTGAAGATTTGTCCATAGAAATATTTTTTTAAAAAAGAATAACTTTCAGGATAACATTTTGTCTCTGCTATGAAATCTCAGCCACTGAAACTTTATTTTGTCTCATTTCTCTCTTCCCACTTTTGGTCAAGAAGACATTCTCAATCCCATGATGCTGGCTCCCAGCTTATCCCATGAGTCCTGTCTCACATTGCCAGGCAGATTACATGCCTGGGAGTCATGTCCCATATAAGGGGAGGGGATGAGTTCACCTGTTGATTGGCTTAGAGAGAGAGAGGCCACATATGAGCAACAAAAGAGGTTCCCTGGGGGTGAATCTTAGGCATAATTATAAGTAGGCTTAACCTATCCTTTTCAGGAATAAGTTTCATATGGGTAATTCCTAAGATTGAGGGCTCAAACCTATTGATTTGGTTGTCCCCACTGCTTGCAAGAACAACAGATTTAAACTGGAAGAAGGAAGAATCAGTGAATTAGAAGGCAAGGCAATTAAATTGATACAGTAGGGAGAATGGATAAAGAAGAGAATAGAGAAAACTCAGCAGGATCTAAGGTCATGAGGTCTACCAACGTATGCATTATGGGAGTCTCAGGAAGAGAAGAGAAGGTAAAAGGGAAAGAACGAATATTTGAGAAAATAATAATAGAAAATATCTGACCTCCTATAAAAGTCATGAATATGCATGCCCAAAAAGTTTAATGTACTCCAAACAGAATAAATACTTATTAGACATGTAAAATTCCTAATATAAACAGAGAATTCTTGAAGCAGCAAGAGGAAAGTGATTCATCACCTACAAGGATCCTCAATGGGATGGTACCAATTTCTCATAAGAAACCATAGAAGCAAGAAAGCAGTGATATGATATTTGCCACAATACTGAAAGACTAAAACTGCCAGGCTAAAATATTTTATAAAACCAAACTGTCCTTCAAAAATGAGGGAGAGTTTAAGACATTCACAGAAAAACAGAAACTGAATTTGCCATGAACTACAAACATTATTGAAAGTTCTTCAGATTGAACAAAAAAGACAGGAGAGAGTGGTTGAAGCAGTTATGAGGAAGTGAAGATCTTCAGTAAAGTAATAGTACTGTATCTTCAATACATAACACTACTTTTTAAGGGTTAGAATACAATTGAACAAAAACAATCACATTCCCTGATAAGACACAAGCAAAATAAAAAGAGATATTGTTGGACAAAAGTAGCATTAAGAGGAGAAATGGAGGATTATGGGAACAGAAAATTTGTATCCTATTGAAGTTAAGTTGGTATCTTTTCAAACTAGTAGATTATAGATTTAATTTGTGTAGCACAAACCCCAGGGTAACCAGAAAGAAAATATTTTGAAAATATACAGAAACACAAATTAGAAAGGATCAGTCAGATCCATCATAAAAGATCAAATATCCATAAAAGGGGCTGCACTAAAGGAAAAAATGAACAAAAAATATATGACATGTAAAAAACAAAGGGTAAAATGGCTGAAGTAAATCCTGCTTTTATAGTAGTAATTCTGGATGTTGATGGATTAAACTCCGTGTACTGTTTGAAACCTCTTATGTAACCCAGAAAAGACTATGCTCTTTAATTCATTTTTGTGGGGGCAGACCTACTGTGGTTGGGACTTTTTGATTAGGTTGTTTCCATGGCTATGTGACCCACCCAGCTCAAGGTCGATCTTAATCCTTTAAGAGATGTGTAGAGAGAAAGAAGAAATGCCCAGAGACATTTTGGAGAAAATTGATACAGAGCCCAGAGAGGTGAAACCAAGTGAGAGACATACCGAGAGAAAAATGCTCTAGAGACACTAAGAGAAGTCTTGCAGGACACAGAAAGCTCAGAGAGGTGTCCCAGAGAAGCAATGGAACCTAAAAGCAATGGAACCCAGGAGCAAAGGACCAGCAGACATGTTCCCATGTGAGAGATTTCCCAGTTGTCTGTGGCCTTTCTTCATAGAAGGTATCTGTTTTAGTTTGTTAAAT
The DNA here is from genome assembly GCA_004026745.1 of Myrmecophaga tridactyla. Lineage (NCBI taxonomy): Eukaryota > Metazoa > Chordata > Mammalia > Pilosa > Myrmecophagidae > Myrmecophaga > Myrmecophaga tridactyla. The sequence goes on along the minus strand of PVIY010015311.1, from coordinate 15,188 downwards.
ACTGCCTGAATGTAATATACCAGAAATGGAATGGTTTTTAAAAGGGACTTTTTTGATTTATGAGTTTACAGTTAGTTCTAAAGCCATAAAAATGTCCAAACTAAGGCTTCTAGAGAAAAATACATTGGCTCAAGAAAGAAGTGATGTCTGTCACACGGGAAGGCATGTGGCTGGCTTTTGCTGCTCCTTGTTCCTGGTTCTGTTGTTTCCAGCTTCTGATACCAGTGGTTTCCTCTCTAAGCATGTGTGGGCCTTCACTTGGATACTCCAGGGCAAAACTCTGGATCTGGCTTCTTAGCATCACATGGAAAGGCACACGGCAATACCTCCAAATGTCTGTGTCTAAGCAACTGCTTTCTGTGTCAGGACTCCAAGCATCTCTAAATGTCTGTCTTTGTTGGCTCTGAGCTTTCTCCAAAATGTTCTCTATTTTAAAGGACTCCCGCAGACTAATCAAGACCCACCTTGAATGGGTGGAGACACATCTCCATCTAATCAGAAGGTCACACCTACAATTGGTTGTGTCACATTTCCATGGTAATAAATCCAATCAAAGTTCCCATCCCACAATATTGAATCAGGAAAAACATGGTTGGCCTCACAAGACTGGATCAGAATAACAGACATGGCTTTTCTGGGGTACATAACAGCTTCAAACCAGAACAGTTTCCTCATATTGATGTGTTAATTTTGACATTTTCTTGGCCTTAGAACCATATATTTGTAACCTAATAAACCCCACTGAAAGAGCTAACCCATTTCTGGTATATTGCATTCCAGAAGATTAGCAAACCAAAACTCCCTGATCAAAAAATGCAGATGGGAAAAATGGATAAAACAACACAATTTAACCATGTATTGTTTAGAAGATAATCACCTTAGTCCCAAAGATATAAATAAGTTGAAAGGATGAAGGATGGAAAAAGATATCCTTGCAAACAGTAATCAAAAGACAGCTGGAGTAGCAATACTAACAACAGACAAAATAGACTTTAGGTCAAAAGCTGTTAAAGAAACAAAGAATGAAACTATTGATAAAAGGGTAAAGAAGAAATAGCAATTGTAACTATTTATGTGCCTAACAATACCACCCTAAAATACATGTGACAAACACTGACAAAATTGAAGGGAGAAATGGACACTTCTACAATAATAGTTGGAGACTTCAATACATGGCTTTCATCAATGAATAAAACATTTGGACAGAAGATCAATAAAGAAACAGAGAACTTAAATAATAATTGTTCATTTAATAACAGATTAATGAACTAGACATAACAGAAATATACAGAATAATGCATGTCCAAACCACTGGATATACATTCTTCTCAAGTGCAAAAGGACGATTCTTCATGACAGAGAAAGCATTGGATCATAAAACAAGTCTCAATAAATTTAGAAATGTTGAAATTATACGACAAATTTTCTCTGACCACAATGGAATGTTGCTGGAAATCAATAGCAGGTACAGAACTGGAAGATCCACATATATACGAGTTAAATAACAGGCTCTTAAACAACATATGGGTTAAAGAAGAAATCACCAGGGAAATCAGTGAATATTTTGAGATGAATGAAAAAGAGCACAGCATATCAAATCATATGGGAAGGAGTGAAGACAGTTTTCAGAAGGAAATTTAAAGCCCTAAATGTTTACATTAGAAAAGAAGAAAAAGCTCAGATAATAGATCTAACCTCATACCTGGAGGACCTAGAAACAGTAGAAACAGTAGAAATAAATTAATTAAAGAATTAAAAACAGTGAAGAGCATAAAAAACACCACAAATTGGTTCTTTGAAAAGATGATTAAAATTGACAAAACTTTAGCTAGACTGACAGAGAAAAAGAGAGAGGATGAAAATAATTAAAATCAGAAATGAAAGAGGGGACATCACTTCTGACCCCATAGAAATAAAAAGGATCATAAGAAGATACTGTAAACAACTGTATGCCAACAAATTAGATGATCTAGATGAAATGGACAGATTCCTAGGAGCACAAAAACAACTTTTGCTAACTCTAGAAGAAACGGAAGATCTCAACAGACCAAATGAATAGATTGAATAAATAATTAAAACCTCCCAAGGAAATGCCAGGACATTTTGTCTTCACAGGTGAATTCTACTAAGCATTCCAAGAAGAATGGTCAAACTTTTCCAAAATATTAAAGAGGGGGAAATACTACCTATTTTCTGAGACCAACATCACCTTAATATCAAAGCCAGATAAAGACACCACAAAAAAAGAAAATTACAGACCTATAACCCATATGGGTTATTCAAGAAAAAATCTTAAAATACTAGCCAACTATATCCAATTAACATTAAAAGGATTATACACCATGGTCAAGTGGTATTTATTGCAGGTATGCAAGTGTGGTTTAACATAAGACAATAAATTAGTATAATGTAACTGCATTAGCAGAACAAAGAGGAAAAAACACATGATCATTTCAACTGACACAGAAAAGTGATTTGACAAAATCCCACACATTTTCTTAATAAAAACACCTAGGGAAATAGGAACAGAAGGAAACTTTCTCAACACAACAAAAGGCATATGTGATAAAACACAGCTAACATCATACTCAATGGTGAAAGATTGAGGACCTTCCCTCGATGATCTTGAACAAGACAAGGATGCTCACTATCACTAGTGTTATTCAGTATTGTACTGGAAATTCTAACCAGAGCAATTAGGCAAGAAAAATAAATGAGGCTTCCAAATTGGAAAGGAAGAAGTAAAGCTTTCATTCAGTTATGCATGTAGTACACAGGGGTCCAAACCATTGGACAGTAGGACTTTCCACAGAACCTTCCTAGAAAGCTGTACCTCCAGTCCTGAATTGCACTGAAATGGCTGATTGGATCATGTTCAGTTAAACAGTGCTCAAAGGGAGCACTGTTCCTCAGGGATTTGCTTTATTGAAGTTCAGAATATTCCAAACCATTGATTTCTGGTTTCTTTGTTCCCAGGAGATCAGTTTTCAGCTTATCCTTTTCCTCTAACATTTTACTATAAGTGCAAGGCTGACATTCCACAGTTAGCTTGAACTCTTTTCAGTTAAATATCCAAGTTCATCACTCTCAAATTCTGCCTTCCGTATGACAACAGAATACAATTTTGCCAAATTCTGTCCACTTTAAAACAAGGATCACCTTTCCTCCATCTTCCAAGAACACATTCATAATTTCTTCTAAAGCCTTTCAGAAATACTTTTTGTACCCATATTTCTAAAAACAGCTTCTTCAAAGCAATCTATATCTTTTCTTTAGTACCTCACAATTCACCCAGCTTCGACCCATTACCAAATTCTAAAGCCATTTCCACATTTGTGGTATTTGCCATAGCAGCACTCCATGCTCCTGGTACCAAAATCTGTTTTAGTTTCCTAGGCAGCTCCAAATAAATGCCATGAAATGGGTTGGCTTAAACAATGAGAATTTATTAAATTACAATTTTGAAGGTATGAAGATGCACAAATCAAGGCATCATCAGAATGATGTTTTCTCCCTGAGGATAAGCTGCTGGCTATCCTTGGCTCCTCTGCTACATGCCAAGGCACATAAGAATGTCTCCCAGTCTTTCTTCTATTCTGGGATCAGTCCCACTTCTTGTTTCTTGTGGCTTTCTCTTTCTTTTGTGAATTCCAGTCCACCAATAGGATTAAGATCCACCCTGATTGAAATGGATCTCACTCTTAGTGAAGTAGCCTCATCAAATGGTCCTACTTACAATATTCCCACCTACAGGAATGGATTAGATTCAAGAACATGTTTTTTTTTGGGGGGGGGTACATACAGCTTCAAACAACCACATACTCAAAATGATTTACAGAGTTGACCAATCTCAATCAAAATTCCAAAGTTTTCTTTTTCTTTTCAAAAATGAGAAAACCAATATTCAAATTTATTTGGAAGGGTAATAAGCCCTGAATAGGCAAAACCATCTTGAAAAAGAAAACTGAAATGGGAGGACTCACATGTCCAGGAGTTAAATCATATTACAAAACTACAGTGGTCAAAATATCATGGTACTTGTATAAGGATAAATATATAGGCCAATGGAATCAAATTGAGAGTTCAAAAATAGATCCTCATATCTATGGCCAATTGATTTTTGACAAGGATACCAAGTCCACTCAATTGGGAAAGAACAGTCTCTTCAACAAATGATGCTAGGGAAACTGGGTAGCCATATGCAAAAGAATGAAGGGGAATGAGGGATAAGATGGTGGCATAGTGAGGTGTGGAATTTAGTTTGTCCTCCAGAGCAGCTAATAAATAGCCACGAACTCTCTGGAACAACTGTTGGGGGGATGTCAGTGATTGGACACACATTGTACACCAGTCTGAAATGGGTGGAACAGCTGAGATTCCACCTGTACAGAACTGTAAGTCTTCCAAGCTGCAGAGGGCAGCATCTCTCCCACACGGGCATGGCAGGCTGGTTTTCTGAGGGAAAAAGAAACAGAATCTACTAGGAGTAAGGAAAGTGTCTCAACTAAGCTTCAATTGTGAAATTAATTAACAAATTTGGACTCCTGAAAACAGGCCCTAAGCACTAATAAACCTGGAGTAAGCACTAAAGGAACCAGGAGTTTTTGCCTCAGCAGAGAGGGGACAAGGCTGTTGGAAAAGAACAACAACAACAACAACAAAAACAAACAAAAAATATTCTTTTTGAGTTGGACAGCACAAAATACTGGAAAAGGGATGGGATCTAAGAAAAGAGGGCATATAGAGTCTGGGGGCACATAGAGCTGTGTACCAAACCCAGATCTTGACTGGCAAACCCAAGGGGCATTTTAATTTTCTGACTCTGAAAAGGCTTTTTTGCTCCCTTGCTCTCTCATTTTGTTTTTATTTACTTCTTAACAGCCCATTAGATATAACTGCAGACATTCTAAAGCTTCAGCACTGCCCCAGGCAAGGGTGGAATTGAGGCATACCCGAGAGACAAAGTAACTAGTCAGGTGAAGGGGGATGATTCCCTAAAGAGAACATCTTAAAGTAGTTTCTACTGGCAGAAAGAGAAGGTAGCTCAGTCAAGTTCCAGTTGCAGTTTTAATCCCAGCAGAGAGGAGGCAGGGCTGATGGGAAACAAAAAGTGAAATAGAGTAAAATAGAAAAAAGATGAAGGATTTTCAAGTTGGTCAAACTCAAGAGTATTGGAAATTTGGAAACTGGGGACAGACTCTGAAAAGGGATTTCTTCTTTTGTTTTGTTTTCTTAACTATTCCAAGTAGCTCATTAGAGAAATCCTGGGGCATTCTCAATAGCCAGTGGGACCCAGGCAAGGGCTAAGTTAAGATAGATCTGAGAGACTAACAAATGAATCAAGTGGGGGAAATAATTCCCTGAAGGGTGTATCTTCCTTGAGAAAAGGAGGCAGGGCCCATCTCAAGTGATGGCCCTTCTTCAGGGAATTCAGGCCTCATGGTCTGCAAAGCAGAAGCAACATAAGTCCCCTTTCTACCTTAACCTGTATTTCAACCAAGCTTCTGGCAAGGAGAGGCTGCTGAGAATTAAAGGCACCATATCACTTTATGCTGGTGGGAAGCTATGGGCTGACAAGCACCACCTTCTGAGCAGGAAAGGAAAAGCATAGAATCTGGAAGCTTCATAGGAAAATCTGACAAGCTGCTGGGTCTCACCAAGTGAGACTTGATATTGATTACATCCCCCTTCTGAGATGTGGGCCTGTCTGGTCGGGGAAAACCTGACTGAGTTCGAGTATATCTGAGGAGATCCTCTTAAAAAAAAAAATTCCATATAAGCAGGGCAGGAACCTGAAAATAGAAGCTGAAAAATATTGATAATTTAAACAGAAGCTATGCCAGAGGTCTAGAATAAGTTGAACTGAGTGCTAAAGAACAGATGGAGCACAAAACCAACCAACAAGAAAATCCTAGGTAAAAAACTGAAAATGATCCCTAGAATATACTAATGAAAGAAATCAAATGCCTAGACACTAGCACAAAATAACGAGCCATAGTAGAAAAATTAAAGATATGGCCCAGTTAAAAGAACAAATCAACATTTCAAATAAGATACAGGAGTTGAAACAACTAATTAAGGATGTTTGAACAGATATATAAAATCACATAAAAAAATCAATTCAATGAGTTGAGGGAAAATATGGGAAAACTGATGAAGGATATAAAGAAGACATTGGACAACTATAAAGAAGAACTTGAAAGTTTGAAAAAACAAATGACAGAACTTATGGGATAGAAAGGCATGAGAGAAGAGACAAAAAACAATGGAGACCTACAATAGCATATTTGCAGAGATAGAGGAAAGGATTAGTGAAGTAGAGGACAGTATATCTGAAATCCTACACACATTAAAAACAGACAGGGAAAAGAATGGAAAAATATGAGCAAGGTCTCAGATAATTGAATGACAACATAAAGCACATGAGTATACATATTATGGATGTCCCAGTAGGAGAAGAGAAGGAAAAGGGGAAGAAGGAATTATGGAGGAAATAATAACTTAAAATTTCCCAACCCTTATGAAAAAAATAAAATTACTGATTCAAGAAGTGCAGCATGCCCCAAACAGAATAGATCTGAATAGACCTACTCCAAGAATGAATGATGTTTGACTTAATTGGCTGGTGTTTAAATGAGAGAGCACAACATAGCACAGTCCAAGCAGCTCAGCATACTTCATCTCAGCACTTGCAGCTCAGCCCAGGCCTTTGGAGATGCAGAAAAAAGTCACCCCAGGGAAACTTGTTGGAACACAGAGGCCTGGAGAGAAGGCCAGCAGAGACCATCCTATGCTTTCCCATGTAAGAAAGAACCTCAGGTGAAAGTTAGCTGCCTTTCCTCTGAAGAACTAACAAAATAAATCCCCTTTTACTAAAAGCCAATCCATCTCTGGTGTGTTGCATCCAGCAGCTAGCAAACTAAAACACTCCCCAACTAGAAGACATAGATTGGAAGAATGGATTAAAAAACAGAACCCATCTATATGCTGTCTACACTTTAGATCTAAGGACACAAACAGTTTGGAAGTGAAAGCTTGGACAAAGATATTTCATGCAAACAACAATGAGAAAAGAGTGGGGATAGCTACACTAATACCTGGCAAATTAAACTTCAAGTGTAATACAAAAGAGTCAAAGAAGGACATTACATATTTATAAAAGGAACAATTCATAAAGAAGATATAACAATCATAAATATTTATGCATTGAACCAGAGTGCTCCAAAATACATGAGGCAAAAACTGACAACACTGAAGGGAGAAGTAGACACCTGTGCCATAATAATAGGAGACATCCATTCTCTGCTCTCATTATGGATAGAACATCTAGAAAGAAGATCAATAAGTAAAGAGAGCATTTGAAGAATGCAATAAATGAACTAGAGTTAACATTTAGACATTTAGACAATATTACACCTCACAACAGTAAGATACACATTTGTCTCAAGTGCTCGTGGATCATTCTCCAGGATAGACTATATGCTTGAGACAAAGTAATATATATATTGAGACAAAGTAAGTCTCAATAAATTTAAAAAGTTTGAAATTTCACAAAACACTTTCTTGGATCATAATGGAATGAAATTGGAAATCAATAACAGGCAAAGGGCTAGAAAACCACAAATATATGGAGGCTAAACAACATATTCTTAAACAAAAGTCAAGGAAGAAATTACAAGAGTAATAAGTAAATATCTTGAGGGAAATGAAATTGAAAACACAACATATCAAAACTTATAGCATGCAGCAAAGGCAGTGCTGAGAAAGAAATTTATTGCCCTAAATCCCTATATTAAAAAAGAAGAAAGAGAAAAAATCAAGGAATTAACTGTCCACCTGGAAGAACTAGAGAAATTAGCACACTAACCCCAAAGCAAACAGAAGGAAAGAAATAATGAAGATTAGAGCAGAAATAAATATAATTGAGAATATGAAAACAATAGATGAAAGTCAACAAAACCAGAAGTTACTTGCTTGAGAAAATCAATAAAATCAATGAACCCTTAGCTATATGGACAAAAAAAGAGAGATGATGCAAATAAATAAAATCAGAAATGGGAGAGGAGACATAACTCTGGACCCCACAGAAATAAAGAAGATACTGACAGGATACTATGAGCAACTACATGTTAATAAACTGGACAACATATGTGAAATGGACAACTTCCTAGAAAAGCAGGAACAAACAAACATTAACTCAAAAAGAAATAGATGACCTTAACAAACCAATCACAAGTAAAGTGATGAACTAGTCATCAAGAGGCTCCCAAAAAGAACAGTCCAGGACCAGATGGTTTCACATGTGAATTCTACCAAGATTCAAGAAAAAATTAATACCAATTCTGCTCAAACCCTTCAAAAAATTTGAAGAGGAGAGAAAGCTACTTAGCTCTTTCTATGAAGCCAACATCAACCTAATACTAAAGCCAGACAAAGATACTACAAGAAAAGAAAATTACAGAGTAATGAATATAGATGTAAAGATTCTCAATAAAATATTTGCAAATAAAATCCAGCAGCACAGTAAAAGAATTATACACCATGATCAAGTGGGGTTTATTCCAAATATGCAAGGCTGGTTCAGCACAAGAAAATTAATTAATGTAATACACTACATTAATAAATAAAAGCAGAAAAACCATATCATCTCAAATAATGCAGAAAAGGCACTTGACAAATTTCAATGTCCTTTCTTGATGAAAACACTTCAAAGAATAGGAATAAAGAGGAACTTCCTCAACATGATAAAGGGAATATATGAAAAACTCAATGCTATCATTATACTTAATGGGGAATTACTGAAAGCTTTCCCTGTAAGATCAGGAACAAGACAAGGATGCCACTGTCACTATTGTTATTCAACATTGTGCTGGAAGTTCCAGCCAGTGGAATTAAGGAGAAAAATTAATAAAAGCATTCAAATTTGAAAGGAAGAAGTAAAACTCTCCTTATTTGCAGATGACATGTTGCTATATGTAGAAAATCCTGAAAAATCTATAGCAAAGCTACTAGAGTAACAAATGAGTACAGCAAAGTGGCAGGGTACATGACCAACACCCCAAAATCAGTATCTTTAAACTATACACTAGGAATAAGCATTATGAGGGGGAATCAAGGAAAAATTCCATTTATAATAGCAACCAAAGGAATCAAACATTTAGGAATAAATTTAAATAAGGACACAAAAGACATGCACACAAGAAACCAAAAGATCTTGCTAAAAGAAATCTTGGAAGACTTAAATAAATGGAAGGGCACACCATGTTTATGGATTGGAAGACTAAATATAGGTAAGATGTTGATTCTGTCTCAATTAATTTATAGGTCAATGCAATACCAATTGAAATCCCAACAACTTACTTTGCAGTAATAGAAAAACCAATAACCAAATTTATTTGGAAGGGAAGAATGCCCTGAATAGATAAAAATATCTTAAGGAGGAAAAATGAAGAGGGAGATCTCACAGTACCTGATTTTAAAGCATATTACAAAGCTACCGTTGTCAAAACAGTATACTGGCATAAAGATAGATACTCTGACTAATGGAATCAAACTCAGTGTTCAGAAATAGACCATCTCATCTATGGACAATTGATCTTTGATAAGGTGGTCAATCCAATCCAACTGGGACAGAGTAGCCTCTTCAATAAATAGTGTTTGTAGAACTGGATATTCATATGTAAAAGAAGGAAAGAGCATCCATATATCACACCCTATAAAAAAGTTAATTCAAAATAAATCAAAGACCTGAACATTAGAACTAAGATCATAAAACTTTTAGAAGAAAACGTAGGGAAATATCATAAATCTTGTGATTGGAGGTAGTTTCCTAGACCTTACACCCAAAGCATGAACAATGAGAAAAGAAGTAGATAAATGGCATCTTCTCAACATTAAACACTTTTGTGCATCAAAGAACCTTGTCAAGCAAGTAAAAAAGGCAGCCGACAAAATGGGAGACAATATTTGGTAGCCACATATCATATAAGGGTTTAATATTCAGAATAATTTAAAGAGATTCTACAACTCAACAGCAAAAAGACAACAACCTAATTAAATAATGGACAAAAAACATGAACGGACATGTTGCAGAAGAGGAAATCTATTGGTTGAAAGATGCTCAACTTCACAGGCTATCAGAGAAATGAAAATCAAAACTACAATGAGATAACATATGCCACCCTCTAGAAAGCCATTACAAAAAAACTGAAAACAAAGCAAAAACAAAAACAGAAAATGACAAGTTCTGGAGAGGATTTGGAGAAAAAGGGGTACACAGTCACTGTTGCTGGGAATGTAGACTGCTACAACTACTCTAGAAGGAAATTTGACAGTTTCTCAGGAAGCTAAGTGTAGAATTGCCACATGATCCAGCAATCCCATTACTAGTTATATATTCAGAGGAACCGAAGACAAGGACATAAACAGACATTTGTACACCAGTGTTTATAGTGGTATTATTCACAAATGCCAAGAAGGAAACAGCCCAAATATTCATCAATGGATTGGTTGCTAAACAAGCTGTGGTATATACATATGATGAAATATTACACAGCTGTAAGATAGAATAAATTCAAGAAGCATGTAACAATGTGGATGAGCCTCAAGGATTATGCTGAGAGAAATTAGCCAGAAACAAAGGGCAAATACTGTATAGTCTCAGCAATATGAACTAACATCAATGAGTGAATTTTGAGAGTAACAGTTAAGAAAACAGGTTATCAGGGGCTAAAAAGAGGGTAGAGATTGGTCATTTGGTGCTGAATAAGTATAAAATGTGCAACAGGTCTGACTGTAAAGATCTATAAATGGATAGCACAATACTATCTGATGGTAGCACAATAATATAAGTACACCGACTGAAGCTGAGGTGGAGGGAGAAGGGCTGTGGGTATGTATGATACCAGAAGGAAAGATAGAGAATAAAGACTGATATGGTATAACTTAGTGATGCCTAGAGACAATGATGGTGATTTCTTAAAATATTTTTATTGACAAAACAACATACAAAAACGAACATTCTTAACATATGAACATTCCATACTTGATGTACAATCAATGGCTCACAATATCATCACATAATTGTATATTCATCACCATGATCATTTCTTAGAACATTTGCATCACTCCAGAAAAAGAAATAAAAAGAAAAAAGAAAAAAAACTCATACATACCATATCCCTTACCCCTCCCTCTCATTGACCACTATTTTCATCTACTCAAAATATTTTAACCTTTGTTCCACCTATTTTTTCTATACCCCTTACCACACCCTTTCATTGATCACTAGTATTTCAATCTACTTAATTTATTTTAACATTTGTTCCCCCTATTATTTGCTCATTTTTTATCCATATTTTTTACTCATCTGTCCATGCCATAGATAAAAAGAGCACCAGACACAAGGTTTTCACAATCACACCATCATATTGAGAAAGCTATATCATTATACAATCATCTTCAAGAAACATGGCTACTGGAACACAGCTCTACAGTTTCAGGCACTTTCCTCTAGCCACCCTAATACACCTTAGACTAAAAAGGTAATATCTATATAATGCATAAGAATAAACTTCAAGATAACCTGTCAACTCTGTTTGAAATCTCCCAGCCACTGACACTTTATTTTGTCTCATTTCTCTCTTCCCCCTTTCAGACAAGAAGGTTTTCTCAATCCCTTGATGCTGAGTCCCAGTTCATTCTAGGATTTCTGTCCCACATTGCCAGGGAGGTTTACACCCGTGGGAGTCATGTCCCACATAGAGATGGGGAGGGCAGTAAGTTTGCTTGCCAGGTTGGTTGAGAGAGACAGAGGCCACATCTGAGCAACAAAAAAGGTTCTCTGGGGGTGACTCTTAGGCTTAACTTTAAGCAAGCTTAGCCTACCCTTTGCAGGGATAAGATTCATAAGCATAAACCCTAAGATTGAGGGCTCAGCCTGTTGATTTGGTTGTCCCCACTGCTTTCAAGAATGTCAGGAATTCTCCAAATGGGGAAGTTGAATTTTCCCTCTTTCTCACCATTCCCCCAAGGGGATTTTGCAAATACTTCTTTATTCATTGTTCAAATGACTCTGGGATTTATCAGGGCATCACACTAACCTGGACAAAACTACAAAGTTTCATGCCCTATTCAAGGTCCCATGTATTTACAGTGTTCAATTAAACTGTCCATATAAGTTAAATTAAGAAATGCACTTGTCAAAATATAAATTTTGTACCCAATAAACATTCCTCACTTTAGTCTCACACAGAAGTTGAAGTTTTAAAATATGAATGACCATCTATTTTCAATACCATGCAATATTTACATTTCTTTGTTCTTTCTGATGCAAAAACATTTTAAAATATTTACATTTGGTCACTATCATTGTACACTCTAGGCATTCCTAGATTATACCATCTCAGTCTTTATCATTTATCTTTCCTTCTTGTTTCATATATGCCCCAAGTCCTGCTCCCTCTATCATTCTCACATTCAGGTTCATTCACTTACATTATTGTGCTACAATCAGGTAGTATTGTACTATGCATTTCTGAATTTTTACAATCAGTACTGTTGCACAATCTCTATTCCTTCAGCTCCAATTACCCAATCTCTACCCTATTTCTATCTCCTGATAACCTCTGTTCCTAACTGAAATTCTCCACATTCACTCATAATGTTAGCTCATATCAGTGAGACCATACAATATTTGTCCTTTCATTTCTGGCTAATCTCACTCAGCATAATGTCCTCAAGGTCTATCTACATTGTTACGTGCTTCATGACCTTATTCTGTCTTACAGCTGTGTAATATTCCATCATATGTATAAACCACAGCTTGTTTAGCCACTTTTCTGCTGATGGACATTTGGGCTGTTCCCATCTCTTGGCAATTGTAAATAATGCTGCCATAGACATTGGTGTGCAAATGTCCGTTTGTGTCCTTGCCCTCATGTCCTCTGAATAGATACATAGCAATGGTATTGATGGATCATATGGCAATTCTATTCTTAGCTTCCTGAGGAAATGCCAAACTACCTTCCACAGCAGTTCTACCATTTTACATTCCCACCAATGGTGGATAAGTGTGCTTCTTTCTCCACATCCTCTCCAGCACTTGTCATTTTCTGTTTTATTGATAATGGCCATTCTGGTGGGTATGAGAGGATATCTCATTGTGGCTTTGACTTGCAGTTCCCTAGTAGCCAGGGAAGCTGAGCATCTTTTCATGTGCCTTTTAGCCATTTGTATTTCCTCTTCTGAGAAGTGTCTGTTCATGTCTTTTGCCCATTTTGTAATTGGGTTGTTTGTCTTTTTTATTGTTGAGTTGAACAATCTCTTTATAAATTCTGGATACTAGAATCTTATCTGATATATTCCTTCCAAATATTGTCTCCTATTGTGTAGGCTACCTTTTTATTTTCTTAACAAAGTACTTTGATGCACAAAAATGTTTGATTTTGAGGAGTTCCCATTTATCTATTTCTTTTTTCAATGCTCATGCTTTGGATGTAAGATCTAGGAAACTACCTCTTATTACAAGTTTTTAAGATATTTCTCTGCATTTACTTCAGAAAGTTTTATCTTCTTAGCTCTAATGTTTAGGTCTTTGATCTATTTTGATTAATTTTTGTATAAGGTGTAAGATATGGATCCTCTTTCATTCTTTTGCATGTGGACATCCAGTTCTCCAAGCACCATTTATTCAAGAGACTGTTCTGTCCCAGGTGAGTTGGCTTGAATGCCTTATCAAAGATCAATTGTCCATAGATGAGAGGGTTATATCTGAACACTCTGTTTGATTCTTTTATTGGTCAGTATATCTATCTTTATTCCAGTACCATGCTGTTTTGACCACTGTAGCTTCATAATATGCCTTAAAGTCAGGTAGTGTGAGACCTCCTACTTCATTTTTCCTCCTCAAGATTTTTTTTAACTATTTGGCTAAAAATAAATAGAAAGATAAATTTGGTTATTGGTTTTTGTATTTCTGCAGAGTAATTTGTTGGGATTTTAATTGGTATTGCATTGAATCTATAAATCAATTTAGGTAGAATCAACATCTTAACTAGATTTAGCCTTCCAATCCATGAACACATATGCCCCTCCATTTATTTATGTCTTCTGTGATTTCTTTTAGAAATTCCTTGTAGTTTTCTGTGTATAGGTCTTCTATGTCCTTAATTAAATTTCTTCCTAAATATTTTATTCTTTTGGTTGCAATTGTAAATGGAATTTTTTTCTTGACTTCCCTTCAGATTGCCCATTACTAGTGTATAGAAACTCTACAGATTTTTGAGTGTTGATCTTGTAACCTGTCACTTTGCTGTACTCATTTATTACCACAAGGAGTTTTGCTGTAGATTTTTTGGGATTTTAAACATACAATATCATATCATCTGCAAACAGTGAGATTTTCACTTTTTTCCTTCCAATTTTGATGCCTTGTATTTCTTTTTCTTGTCTAATTGCTCTGGCTAGAACTTCCAACACAATATTGAATAACAATGGTGACAGTGGACATCCTTGTCTTGCTCCTGATCTTAGAGGGAAAACCTTCAGTGTTTCCCCATTGAGGATGATGTTATGTTAGCTGTAGGTTTTTCATATATTCCCTTTATCATGTTGAGGAACTTCCTTTCTATTCTTATCCTTTGAAGTGTTTCACCAAGAAAGGATGTTGAATTTTGTCAAATGCCTTTTCTGCATCAATTGAAGATGATCATGTGGTTTTTCTGCTTTGATTTGTTGATATGATGTATTACATTAATTGATTTTCTTATGTTGAGCCATCCTTGCATACTTGGGATGAATCCAATTAGGTCATGCTGTATAATTCATTTAATGTGCTGCTGGATTCAGTTTGCAAGAATTTTTTGAGGATTTTTGCATCTATATTCATTACAGAGATTGGTCTGTAATTTTCTTTTCTTGTAGTATCTTTATCTGGCTTTGGTATAACATTATTTTGGTTTCATAGAATGAGGTAGGTAGCCTTCTCTCCTCTTAAATTTTTTGAAGAGTTTGAGCAGGATTAGTACTAATTCTTTTTTAATGCTTGGTAGAATTCACATGTGAAACCATCTGGTCTTGGACTTTTCTTTTTGGGCACTCTTCTTAGTGACTGATTCAATTTCTTTACCTGTGATTGGTTTGTTGAGGTCATGTATTTCTTCTTGAGTCCATGTTGATTGCTCATGTCT